>VZTM01021112.1:171591-229307 GCA_013400555.1 Jacana jacana
AAAAAAAAAAAGGTTTGCACACACCAGACTACAATTTTATGAGATCCACATCTGGAATCCAGAGCATCTCAGGAATCAATCTATCAGGCCCTAGTCAATTGTAATAGTGCACCTGGGGTGAAATTCTGGCTCCATTAAAGTCAGTTGGAATATTGCCATTGCAATGCAAAAAGTGATGGCTGATGTAGGCTTCTCCACATTAACTCTTGGGCAGAATGAGATGGCCTGCAAGTCGCCAATATTTCCAGATTTGGTTTAACATTGAGCAAAAAAACCCCCTCAATCCCATGTCTCTATACACAGTGAGAAAAAGTAGAAGTTATAATGGGGTCATAGCAATTGTACATTTGGCTGTTACTGGAATAAATGGTCTAAGTGCTCATGAACCTTTTTTCTTTAGTAGAGGCTTTTAGGATTAAACAGAAATATTGTTTGTTGTACCTCAGGCTGAACGTATATATTTGTGTGTGTGTCTATGTGTGTATGTAAGCCATCCAAAATCCTGCTTATAAATGTCTATTTTGCTGTGCTTTTTCGAAACCTTCCACTGGAAATGCATTTCCCACTGTAAATAGTATATCCCATTACCTACCCATCAGTCAAATCAACTCATTTCTGAAATTCAATTAAAAGGGTCTCATTGCCATAAATCGAAGAGGATATTTTATTGTTACTTTGTAATTTGGAAGAATGAAAATTAAAACAGTGGCTCTGATGGAAAGAAATGACTCCTAAATCATAATGATATTTTGCAGTTTATCTGTTCATTGCCATTTTATTTCAGCTATTTCAGAATGGAAGGACGATGAAGTGACTTGCACACTCTATACTGGTTTTATTTATTTTTTTGGCTATTCCAAGCACTTGTCTAAATCTTTTTTATGATTGTTTATCTAAGTTTCTCCCAAACGTTTCATCAATTGCTATCCCTCTTCTTTTATTCCATATGTTAACTGCTTCCTGTGTATAAAAGACAGTTTGCTTAAATTCCTTTGGCTCTTGACCTATTCTTACCCTTGGCAGGGATGCTCTGTAATTTTGAGATTTTTAATTTGGTTTTTTTTGCTCAGCATCAATTGAATTGTCTTAGTGTCAGATAACTTGAACAGAAAGGCCACATATGTGTCATTTAACTTGTGAACTTGGCTAAAGATACAATAGGTTTCATGAAATGGGTGCGAAGTGGGGGACAACCACAGGTTGAAATTGAAATTCCCATGCTCTGGTTACAGATGAAAATTGAAGAGAATAAGCATGTTAAGAGGCGTTTATTGTCAGCCACAGTGACTAGTAGTAGATAATAAAAATACTGCTGCTCTGAGGAAAACACAATAGCAAATGTAGGACCCATCTTTCAGATTTAGAAGGAGTTTTACTAGGAGGGAAGAAAAAAAAAGTTCCATTTCAATTACGTGCTTTAGTACGTAATTGAATCAATCAATTGCTTTAGTATAACGATTACAAGGGGCCAAACTCACATACTCTGATTTCAACCCACACTCAAGAACCATAATGCTGAAAGTTTTACTTCGGCTGAACTGCTCTGCATTCTGCCTAGAAACCTCTGTGGAAAAGAAGAGGAAAAGATCCACTGGAAGCCCAGTGTAAAAATGAATTTACCACCTGGCAGAGTGGAAAGTCACACATACCGAGGAGACTGTGTGCAAGAAGAAGAGATGAGAGCAGGGCATATCTAATAAAAGCAATAAATACAGCATATGGGCCATTTGCAATATATACAGAAGAAGGACTTCAGCCTCTTCAGTAGAAGATGTTAGCCAGAATACTATACATAATTAAGCTTTCATTTGAGTTGAATACAATCATTTGCAAGCGTACACATATGTATTGCATCTCTATGCAATGAAAACATGGTTTTAAATTTAGCTTGGAAAAAAGATTTATGCAGCCAGCTCTCTTTGGCAAAAACTGGTGCAGACCCACAGAATAATAATAACAACTACCATAAAATTTAGCTATCTCTAGTTACCACCACCCTTGAAAGAAAATTTTTGGGGTTCAGACAGAGCCGGTGAGACCTCTTTGCTGGGCTCCACATATCAGGACAATTCCTGTTGGCTTTAACAGAAGCCGTGCCTAAATAAGGGCTATTACCCAGCTCCTAACGAGGAGAGTAGTGTAACTTGGGCCGCTTGCAGTGCTCACCATCACAGCTGAAGTCTACGTTTCCCTTCCCTTTAAAGGCCCTCACAGCAGATGAGGCTTTTCCCCTTCCTTTGCTCCAAAGATTAAACACAACAAAAGGCGTTTTCTGTAAAGCGAGGTACGCAGCACAGTTTTGCCTTCTCTCTAGCTGATGTACTAATGTGTAACTGTAGGGTTTAATTTTACTTTACATTAATCAAAGAACAATAAAGGCCATAAAAACCCCACTAAGAAGCATTTCAAGTTAAGATCCAAAGCTAAATGCCATGGGATTTTGCCTATTGTCTTGTTTAGTCCCCCTGCAAAAAGAACTAGATAGCCAGAGAAAGAAAGAAAAATTGAGCCCGTGTTTTTTGCATAGAGATGGAGAAAACACATAATAAATTAGGGGGAGGGAGGAGTGAAATAAAGGCCAGAGGTAAACGACGTTTAATTGTGTGAGCTGCTCTTCCTCTTGTGGTTCCTGCCAGCTGCTGCTGCTATTGCTACCTTCCTGTTTTAAGATGAAAGCAATGATGGTAGACACGTGCAGACACACAAAAGAACCTATTTGGACTGGTGTGTCAGCTCATCTTTATCAAATGTTGCACAGGTATATTTTGTTGCCATGCTTCATTACCCCAGAATGGCGTGCCTGAAATGTTTGTCTCTTCTATAAACCCAATAGCTTTCCCAGCGAGTCACATTTGACAGAGCAATAGACAGGTATTCGCTTGCTGGCATCCGTTTGTAAAGCCCGGGCGATTATATATATATATATTATACATATATACATACATATATATACATAGAGGGGAATATACACAAGCATATATATGTATATAAACACAAAGAACATGAGAGGGAGACGTGTTATTTTATTATTTGAATATAAAGGAAGACAAGACCTATAGATACACTATAAAAGGGCTACTCGGTACAAAAATACATAAGTCCTTGTATAAAAATCAACATGCACTTGTACAATATTAATAAAAGAGAAAGTAAGTTTTTAATGCAAATTCCTGATCAACTAAAGAAAAAACTTCAGTCAGAAATATAATACTGGGAAAGAGAGGTGGATATTCTCTTACGAATGTTTTATTTACAGGGTTTTAAAACCCAAAATATGAGACACATCACTGGAGTCTGGAACTAATGTTAACTGTACCTGGTCAAGAGAAGAAATGAGAGTAAGAGGAAGAACAAAATGAGGCTTTTTTATTTTTATTTTTTTTTAAACCTGGGGAAAAAAGCATTATTTGGAGGAAAAAGCTATGAGGGGAGAAACCAGCCCCAGCATGTGCTTTGGGACCCTTCTACGAAAGCATCTAGCAGGGAAGGATTTGCATGCACATCTGCAGAGCGAGAGGAAGATTCAGTAACAGCATGGCCACCTTCATTAGTTTTAAACTGATCCATGTGCTAATGCTTGGTGTATTACTTAAATCTATCAGATTGCTCACCTGTAACACGATGATAATACTTTCTGCCTTCCTAGGAGGGTGAAGCCGAGGGCTTGTGTGCTTCTCCCTGACGAGCTCCGGTTCTAGCTGTACTGAAGATGAGCACACACCGAAACGCACTTGTGCCTATGGCAGGGGAGGGAGGACTAACTGCGCTGCCAAATGCTTTTTTAGATGGAATAAAGCAGCAAACCTGGGAACTGCAGGGTGGGTGCCGCTTGCCCCACCATCCAGGGCCAGCCCAGGGCAGAGGGCTAATGGCACGGAGGTGGATGGAGCCTGGGTGTAACCAGACAGGGCTTGCAGGGTGGTTACATCCCAGCATGGTAACAGCACTGAAATTGCTTGATGGATACTATTTTCATTATTATTACTTTAATGCACCATTGTGGACACACCGTCCTGTACTGTAAAAAAGTAATGCAAGCAAAACACAAGCCTTATATATGCAATTACATCCACTGCAGCTCAAAAAGATGACAATTAGTGGAGTGCATTCCCCAGAAAGCCATCCACAGGGGTCAAAGTTCGGGAGTAACATTTCCTTTCTCCTCTCTCCTCCCAGAAAACTAGACATTAGCAGCATCAAATCATCTGCAGAGCACTCTAACTAAAAGGAGAACATTATGGGTAAGTAACAGGCAATGTAATTGCCTAAACAAACAGTTTATACAGAAAGACTGTGATCCTAGCATTTCTAAAATGTGGAAATGGGGTAGTGTTAGGATTTCTTTTTTTTTGTTGTTGTTGGTTGGACTTTTTGTCTGTTTTGTTGCATATTTTTGGTGAGATTTTGTTTGGTTTTGTTGTTGTTCTTGTTGTTTTGCTGGTGTCTAATTCTAAGAGGCAGTGTAACACAGAGAACGTTGCCTTTATTTGTTCCCAAAGTTAAAATATGGATTTGCACTTTTTAGTAAAACTATGATGCACACCTGCTAACAAGATAATGAGAAGCAAAAAATGATCCAGGCTCCTAAATTTGAAATTAATCTCTTTTTGTTTTCTTTCTTTTTTTTTTGATATTGAAAGCATTAGTGGGGCTAGCTTTTTCTACATTTTAGTACACACTAGTAATGACCAACTGGAACTGGAAGTGGCTTAAACAGCCTCCAAGTAGCTGTCCTTGCCATAGGCATGGAAAGGAGGCCAGAAATACCAGTACTTCTGTAACTTTGCTAAATTTTCAACCCATTTGAGCAGACAATGTAGTTTGCATGGGGTTTGGCTCAGTGTTTTTGGGGCACTGGCAGTCGGTGATTCCTCCCTCCCCTCCAACTGCCATATTGCAGCCCTCCTCCAGAAGCACGTGGATGAGGTGTTACCACCACTGATGACTGCTAAGCAGCTGCAGCCTTTCATTTCTTAGTTTGTTCTCCAGGAGCTGGCTTGTGTGAGGAAGGTCCTTGTCCACATCTGGGTTTGGTACAGGAGACCCAAAATAGCTGGGGACAGATCTCTCTTCTGTAAGCACATCCAGCACAAAGATGTGGTAGCTCTGATGTAAGGTTGGCAGCAAACACGTTGCTTGCTGTTCTTGGAAGTTCATTCCATCATTTGCTTCTTGTGTCCCTTCTCATTGTAAGCTTTTCAGGATGCAGTCAGCCGCGGCCAGCTTGTTCCCAGCACTGAGGCTTCTGATCTTGGTTGGTGCTGAGGTGTTGCCATACTTTATATGATTATTAATAGTCTAATATTACTGAGAAACCCCCTTAATTGCTGTGGGGTTTGGTGTTGCTTCAGGAATCACTTCATGCCAGTTCTAGGTTTGAAAGAAGTGCTATGGCTTCCATTGCAGATAATCTGCAGCCCTTTGGGATCCCTGCTATGTGTAAATTTGCCCTCAAATAACCTGCACAAAATCAGAAGCAGGGGGGTTACAAGAATAAAGGGGAGAAGACTATGTGCTGAGGGATCAGGGGAAGATGCTGAGAGGAAGCAGCAGGTTATGTAAGGCTGCAGGGTGGGTAGGACCTTTGGGTTAAAATTAAAGTACCCACTGTGCTTATAACCAACACCATGCAGATTTTTCTTTAATGAAAGGCCATATAGATCCCCAGTTCTTTGTCTGAGGAGATTTTAGAGTGAATGCTAATTAAAGCACTGGAGTCAAAGGCAGAGGAGCAAGAGATTTGTAGGTGCCTTGCAGCTTGTTGTTCCAGTGTAAAATACTGAATATAACTGGTTGGATGAGTTTTAGTTTACATTAACTGTGTATTACCTTTCCTTTATTGATACCTCTTATGATCAGATTTTGGAGGAGGCTGATGGAAACTGGTGTGACCTTGCTCTTAGTCAAAGCTAATGGAAGAACCAGAGCTGTGAGTTGTTAGTCTTCAGACCTATGTCTGACTTCCATACATGTGTGCATCTAATAACAAAAAATGTGTGTTGATAAGCAGCATTTTATGAAAGAATTATTTGCTTAAAATATTATTTTGGTTTAACACCTGCATATCGATTGAAAACTTGCAGAGCAAACCAGAGTAATTTTCAAAGGTATATGACAGTGTAAAGCTGGTGTGAGGGAACCTGCTGGGATCATCATGGTGAAATTAGATTGGCAGAAATAAGGGTTGACCTATTACTTGGAAGAAAGAGGCCAATTTATAACTGTTATTTTACCGTGTTAAAATGGTATTTTTAATGCAGCTTATTTATTTTAATCCGAAGGCTTGGGTATCTTAGAAAATTAAAAATAATTTTGGTCTCTCTGGTTTTGCTTGGGTATTTTGTCTTGTTTAGTTTTTTTGTAAGGCAATGCAGGTTGAGTAAACTCCAAGAAAATGAAGTACCAGGGAGGGGACAGAAAATAGTGTCTGTTATTTCATGTAGCCAGAGAAAGAAGCAACACCTTGGAGGTGAATGATAGATATTATTATAAAAGAGTTGTAGCTCAGGGCAGGTGAGTGGTGTGTTAATGAGGAGCCACCTCCTGCTTTCTGACAGATGACTGTCATTGTTCAAATGCAGCCATCAGATTGATTAATAACTGGGTCATCCTGCCCTGCAGTTGGAGTAGACTGTCTTCATTCTTCTCCTGATTTCTCTAATCTGCTGACCTGGAGATGACCCAATAGAGGTGGAGCTGAGATTAGCATTTCATTTCTTGTAGAACAACAAGAAAAAATTCACAGGGAGGAGGAGGTGGGAGGAGAGCACTAACCAAAAACTCAAAGAATGCTCCTGTCCCCAGAGCAACCCCCAAACCTATTCAGCATGTGCAAGAGCAAAAGTCTCTGCTTTATGAATAGGCAGTTTTAGTATTCGAGACATTTATATTTTTAATAAAGATTTAAGTCGGTTGTGTTCATTTCTGCAGTGTCAGCTTAACCTATATGGAAAGATATATAAGGTCTCTTCAGAAAACACAAAGGAATGTAAAGACCTGTGTATTGAGGGGCAGGGGAATGAGCTGATATAACATAAAAATGCTTGCTTTGCCTTAATGTCTCTTAATGTTCACTAAATTCACTATTAAAAGACCAAATAGTAAACAGCATGCTTTGACAAGTGAAATACAGGCATATTATCCCAGATGACTGTTATTATGTGGAAAGAATGGCAATTCTCCTTCAAGATTTGTGTAATTTTCTCTCTTTTCTTGATTTAAACTCTTCTGAAAGCAATGGCACTGTGAGTTTACCTTTCTCCTTGTCATATGTTGGCAAGGTGTGATGGCTCTCATCTGCTTTGGGAGTATGGAGCACAATATAATAGTCAACTTGAGCCAGAGGGATCCTTGTAACTAATTAGGATTCAATTTTCAGACTTTTTGGAACATTGCGTTGGCCAAAAGTTACATGAAAATATCCTTCAAATAGCTTGTGAAATTGGCTCATTTCTGGCACTCTTTTAAAATTACTGATCCTTCTATTACAAGGACCAGCTCCGCAATTTAAGACTTTTCTATTTAAATGCAACATTTATAACATTTTACAAGAGTACCCTTTATTCCTTCCATCTTCCTGGAGGACAGGGTCCCCTCGCTCCTCCTTTCTCATTACTTACAAAAAGCAACCAAGCCTCTCTATCCTGGGACTCCACAACAGAGCAGAGCTCTATTATGGGATTTAGCTTATCAGGTGTGTAGCCCTAGAAGTGCTCACATTGGATCATGTGCACTCTGTTCCTGTGTACATGCCACGTAGTTTAGCCCAGTTAAAGCACTGGGACACTTCTGCCTTAGTTGCTTCATTTCTATAGTGGACAACCTTCCCTTTTTTTAAGCGAGGCTTATGTTTTCAGATATAAGCAGCGAGAAGCCACAGCCAGTAATTATCAGCTTCAAGATCAGCTTCAAATCTCCACACTACAGTTCTGAATCATGATTTGGGTTTTAAACACACTCAGCCTTGCAGTGTGTGAGATTGCTTTATGCTCACAAAATACATAACTAGATGCTAGAACAGAGCGAAACCCAGTAGAAAAAGAAACAAGAGGTTTGCTGAAAGAAAAACATACCCAGCTGCTCATTTTTAATACTTAGTATCTGTAGCTATTTCTTTAGTGTGGAGTCATTTTTGTACAGTTATCTCTGTCTGCAGGATGTTACTTAAATCAAGAAAGAAAACTTTGATGTAGATCAGCCTCTAATAATTAAGGTATTTTGAGCAAATAGAAACACTAAATCAATTCCTCCTTGCCTAAAGCTGCATGTCTGTAATGTATTCACCAGGTCCTGTGCAACATATATAACCTAGTGCTTCATTCAGTGCTGTGAGACCACCCCTACATGTAGCCTGGGCAAGGTAGCATGGATGTGCCACGGTGTTCCTGCCCCGGCAGAGGGATTGGACTAGATGATCTTTCAAGGTCCCTCCCAATCCCTGATAGTCTGTGATAGTTTGTGAAAGATTAGATCTGCTCATTAAAGACCAAATGGATGCAAAATGTGAGGTAGGCTGAGGCCGTCCTCTTATGCAAAACAATGTGCCCCGAATCACTTTCAGTTTGTGTAAAAGGGTAACCAGGGCCTTCTGTTATTCTAAGAATAATATTTAGCAGAGGCCTCCTGTGAAAAGGGCTGTCCCTGGAGCCTGGGAATTAGCACATTATCAGGAAGCACAGTTGAAAGGGTCCCTTGGAGTTCTGCAAATGGAGGTGAGCGGCTTCTGAGCCCCTTGAAGAAACTGCTATGGAGATTCTCCATTTAGCTGTAGCACACTGTTAAATCAATTCAGCTACATAGGGCTATGTCTGAATAACATTTAAGGTTGGCTTTAAACCCATAAAAACCCGGAAATTCAGTGTTAAGGCTGAAAATCCTGGCTGCAGCTCTGGTCTCAGCACAAGGCCTATAATAACAATAATGCAAAAGAATTTGCAGTGGCATACTAGATCTCAGATTCCACTATGGCTTTTTTTTTATTACAGCACTCCTCACTCACTTTTTTTTTTAAACTCTCTTTTGTTAGAGCAAACACTTTTCAAACACTCTGCTTCATATACCTGAGGAAACTGATAACTTTCCGTATGTGGAAGTGGTGATATCACGGTAATGCAATCACTGTGAAATGGCAAATGTTGTCTTTTCAGCAATGCCCACTAAAAGACGCTTAAGATTCCTATCTTGAGACTTGCATTGACAAACTGGTGTGCTGTTGTGTCTGAAAACTGCTTTTTCATGTTATCTAGTTGAGCTCCTTCTACTTAAACCATAACTCAGAAAGGACAACATCATCAAAGAGTTCCAGAAAGAGCCAGAGAAAAGAAATTTTTAGGGAGAAGGCTGAGTTACAGGTGGTGGAAAACTTGAGACTTGTTTGCTTTTAATAGTGAGATAAAGGAATGGAAAGTCACTTGGCAAGCAGAAGAGCCAAAATGTAGGCTGCAAGAGGATTCATGAAGATGATTCAGAATAATCCTGGATCCCATTTAGATCAATGGCAGAATCCCCAACGATTTCAACTGGGTCAAGATTTCTGCTTCGGATCCCCAATTTCATAAGCAAGATGGTCAGTGTGGACTTCATGGATGGGCAACCTTGTGGTCCCTCTCTGCTTTTTTTAGCTCCCTTTATTGTGAAGATTTTTTTCCAAGAAATATGGAAAAGAAACAATGCAAGATTATCCTCTGTCTTCCCAGATGGTTTGTTTAAGCTGACATTTTTTATATAGGTGTTGCAAACACTAGCTAAAATGGTGAAATTGGACAGTGTGTGGAACCCAAGCTGAACATTGGGGTCTCTTGTAGTAACTAGCTAAATATTTGTTGCTGGTTTCATGAGGAAATTGATTTGGCATATTTAATGTTGTTTCTTTATTTTATAGGTAATGGACTATTCCCATAGCTCTGTTATAAAACAGGGTATATATATATATGTATATATATCTATCTATCTCACAGATTTACAACTCTGCTGTTTCACTAGGGATACGCTTAATGTGGTATAAGTCTCTGGATATGACAATTAAATTCACATGACCCACAGGCTACCTCACAACCCAAAATTGCCCTATGCATATTACAAGAGAATAGTGATTACCCTCTAATCACTTGTTAAATCTGCTTTTCCAATTAAATTCTGTCTTTCCAGGGCCTAAAAAAGTGGAAGGAAAAAATTCACGTGATTGTAAGAAGAACCAGTAATGTCGCAGTGCCGACTTCTGTACTTCTACTGCGTGTGCTCAAAGGGCCAGTATCACATTTCTTCCCTATCACAAACTTATTGAAACAAGAGTACCTTTTGTTCAGAAGAGTATAATATGCATAAGTGTCTAAGTAACTTTGTAAATGGGTCATTTGGTGTGTGAATAACATTGTACACAAGTAGCAATGAATTAGCATGTTTGTTAATGTGTATTGGTGTCTTGTGCCAGGTAAATATGAGTCTGACAGAAGCAATCTTCCTTTTTTTCAACTGGTGATAGTAATAGGGAATAAGCAAATGTAATAGGGGGAGTCTAAGTTTTGAATTTGCCATCACATTGTGGTTTCAGGGAGCCAGGTTCTGGAGAAATTCAAAGTCTTACTTGGTCACTGATTTGTTACAGCTTTTTTTCTCTCATTGCCATAAGATGGAAGTGCAAAAACGTGGTGTTTTCTACATTATACTTGAAATGCACAGGGTCTTTAAAATGAGAGTTTGAGGCTTGGCTGAGTCAACTCAACATTTCATTTTGTTGAAGCAGATAAATACAATTCAATTTCATTTACTGTGAGAAAGTCTTTAAAAGCCAGGTCCCATGGCATTTTTGGTGGTAGCAGGTTTCTGCACCTGGGTTTTTGGCCAAGGTTACTGTGTACTAGCTGTCCCCTTGACTGCCATTCTTTATCCCAGAGGTGACTGAATTTCAGTGATGGGTGAAGTGATTTTTCTGTTTTGACCTAGGATATCTTTGGACACAACGCCTAAAATAAGTGTGGGATATATGGGGGGAAAGGGGTAGACAACCAGTCCATTTCAGTCTAACTTAAAAATGAAGTATATTAAACCATATTTTCTTGCTTTGTATGCATAACTATGTTCAAATAAAAAAATGTTATTTTTCAAAGGCACTGGTGAACTCTCCTTGCCTCAGCAGGTCTGAAAATTAGTAGGAAGATCTCTTAATCTCCTGGCATACAAATAAAATTGTTTTGTTGTCCCCCCCATTTCAGGACTATGATGGGCTCCAGTTTCCCTGCACATCCAATTCCTGACCAAATGAAGGGCATTGCCAGTGCCCAAAGTGCCAGAGTGACACCTGCTAACAAGGGCAGTGAGGCAGAGCATTGAACCCCTCACCAACCTCCATACTTTGCTCTCATCTTTTACTCTCAGCTTAGATCAGTGTGCACACCTCTGCAGCCTTTACAAACAGCAATGGGAAAGAAGATTTAGTATTAAAATATAAAGGCAAAAATGCCAGTTTTCATTGTTGAAACTACTGCATTCTGCTGGCTTGTTTGGGACTGAGCCAAGGCCATGAAATCTGAATATGGTTTTTAACCCTTCTCATACCTGTAGAGGAGCAATGGTCTGCCGAATAAGCACAGGACTCAGGAGAGCTCCTCCTGTTATTACAAACTACCTGTGTTACGCTGGGTAAATTCCCTATGGAAGCATGCACCAGCTCCCTGCTTGGAACAAAGTTAGGGAATAGCATCTCCCTAGTCTTGAGGTGAGGAAAACCACACTAAATACACTGTGTCTTTAGAGTCTGATGAGGAGGGACAAATGAAAGCCTATATTTAGAATTTTAATGCTAATGTGACTGAGATTAACCTCAGATTTCATCTGAGGCTTTTAGTAGAGATCAGCCACAGCTGCAACACCTGGATCATAGTTTTACTGTTGTTCAGGGCTTAGGAGAATCAGACTGCTTTGGCTTGGGCCCCCAACTCTAGTGTGGAGGCTTTTTCACTACATTGACCCAGGGTCTTCCAGACTGGCCCCTTCTGTCACTTTGATTTCATGCCATGGCTGATATTGTGATGGGGCAAAGCTGCACAATACAAGCAGACCTCGAAAGAAAGATTCAAAGTTTTCTAACCAACTTTTGTTTGTGCTTACATACTCACATTCATGGTATACCAGCAACTCACAGCAGTCAATTTTTCGAAGCAGTGCTAAGAACATGTATTTCACATTACTACCGTTATTATTATAGCAAATATGAGTGAGTAAAAAGGAAGGGACACCAGGAACACAACCCTGCTATTAACCCTCCCACCTCAGTTTTCTCTTTCTTGCACCTGATTTCACCTTGAAGCATTCTTTTGAAGCTTTTTGAATTTAACCCCAAACTCACCCTCCCAATATCTTATTCTTGGTTGACAGTAAGGAATCAAACACAACCAGCTATCTCTTAGCTGGCGCCTGTTCAGCACAAAGTCCAGTTTCACTCATGAGCATCTGCAGGGAAGTGTCAGACTGCAAGGCCCCTCATTGTCCTTGTCATGTAACTTGCCAGCACATGTGTTATAAGTTTGTACCTTTTTCTGTCCACACTCTGCAAACGTTTGTGAGGATCCATTCAACATGGAAATTTTCCTTACATGCTTGTGCTGAGTTTTTGCTGCTGATAGGAGAGTCTGGTTTCTCTCCTCCTGCAAAGGAGGATAGAACTGAGGGATTTTTTTTCTTTCTAAAACTTGTCTTGTCCTACCAAATTCCCCTGTTTAGGCACCACTAAGATCAGCCCTGTTAATGCCCCATTCTATTCCCCACGACTGTGCTGTATCACGGATGCTACTGTGCTGCCAACTCTGCTTCTTGAGAGAGGAAAAGGAGTGCTGGCAGTCAAGTAGCACGGGTTGACATCCTCCTACCTTCTCCAGGACATCAGAGTTCCATGCTCCAGAACCCCGTTCTAATACCAGGAAATACACAACTTATTCTTCTCAGCAGTGGGGAAGCTGAGATGGGAAGACATCAGATTAGGGGTGGAGGGCTGTGAGAATCCTGTCCCTCACCCAGCAGCCTCCACCCAAAGCCAGCTTTGGCCCAGCAGCTCACTGGAGGCTGATCTCCACCTGACTCTTGTCTGACCTGGTGCTGCATCCGAGCCCATGGCAGCAGCTGAGAGTGGGCATGGGTTACGGGATCTGGGCCTTGTGTTATACCCAAATACGGCACAGGTTCATTTGCAAGAATGAGCAGGGATATTTCAGCACTGGCACCAGTTACCGACAGGCTTTCAGAAAGGAGATTTTTCCCACCTGCATGTTATAAAACCATGGTAAATGGAAACTGTAATCTCTCGACATTAAACAAATGAGGAAGCTGCATTCTGAAACTCATAAGTCACCACCAGCCTTTACCAAATAATAACAATTGCATTGCTGATGGCCCTGTCTCTTGCTGTTAGCATGCTGAATGACAGGGAATAGTGTGTGCTAGTGAGAGTATCTCATTTGCTCCAAGTACTGCAAGCATTCCTGCAAATCCACAGAGGCTCTTGATAATCTTTTGCAGGTGGTCAGATTTTAAATATTAGAAAAAAAATGAAGTAACATATTAAAACAGGAAGATAAGCATTTCCTTTGTTTGTTTTCTATTCATTTACTAAAGCAATGCATCTTATTTATGTCACCTATTAGCTGGTTTCGTAAAAACCTGATGGATTGATGATTTTTTTTTTTTTTTAATTCTGATTTGCAACTCCACAAAGCCCTATCTCTAGCACAGAGAATAGACTGGAGAAGAAAGATAACTACTTTCCCAACAAGGCCTGATAGCTTCTAGAAACAATGACAGTAAGATTTAATCTGAATAAGTAGCAAGATTTTAAAATGTGGGACAGAGTTTATACAGATAAATACCATTTTTCCCCTGCAGGTATGCACAAAGGGACAGGCTGCCTATTGGTAATTACTAGAAGATTGCAATCCACTTAATGTGGCCTGTGGACCTTTACCTGATTCACATACAAAGGAAACACACTGGCATTGCATGTTCAGGAGGCCATGCTCAAATCCTGTTTAAAGGGCTGTGATTTGGATACAATGAAATCTCTCCATCTCTAGCTTAGCTTTAGAGTAAGCACTCTGGTTAAAATATCCACCCAGGCCAGATGATCTGGTACAAGATATACGTGGATGGAAAAAACACATGGCAGCGATTGATTTTTCCCCTTCCCCTCACTTTCACGAAATAGGTCCATTGGACACAATTTTCAGAGTTTCTGTTTAGTTTACATTTTCTTTTATTCAGCAATCTGCTATCTTGGCAAATTATTTGTGAGCATTGTCTTCTCCATAACCAAGGCTACCAGTGGGAAGAAATGATGGGAGGTGTATTTTGCATGTGACAGTCATAGGAACATGCCTTTTCCACTACCGCTTTGCTGTATTCTTAAACTTGATCAGACTCTTTTTTTTTTGTCTTTCCCCTAACCTGTGATGTACCTAATAAGACTCATTGACTTAAGTTTATGCCAGAAGTTGTTCAGTAATAAAGTTTCTGGGATAGCCAGGATAGAAAAGCAAAGCAGGCAGGCTTTGAAATTAATATTGTATTAAAAAAACAGAGATTTGAGTAATACATGAGATCCCTGAGACAAATTAGCTTCTTTGAGATTTACCTGGGCCTTTTCAAGCTGATGCAAATCTACTATATTAAAGTATTGGTTTTAAGCAGAGGCTGGCAACCTACATTTGAGAAGCCGTTTCCTGAAAACTGTCAAGCACTTGGGGCCTGTTAAGATCTTTCTCGTTTCTGTTATCGTGTATCATCATTTGGTGTTATATAGGATGCTCTTGGAAGGTAAACCTAGGGCTGAAGGTCAGGCCCTTGCTGGAGAAGCAAAATTGTTACTGCCGCTTAGGTGTACGTGGGAAATCAATATGGTTGCTAAAGTGTCTTTGCTTAAGCAGTCTGCTTAAGTAGCCTTTTGCCCACCTCTAATGGCAAGTAACCTTTGCTTAATTAATCTACAAAGCCATTAATATGTCCCTCTTTTTCCCTGCGATTGATCTACATACCTGATATGTGTTGTTAAATTCCATGTTTCACGGTTTTCCTGGTCACCTCGAAACCCAATTTGGAAACCCCTGTTTTGGAACTGAGAAGTGAAAGCAGGAGAGCATACCTCCTTTACGGCTATCGATACTCATTTGTTTTTAGGACTGAGCTATTCTTAAAAAGTCTTAAATGGAAAGACTATAGAGTGACCTTTCCAACTTTGATCCTTGGTCTGGGCCTGCCAAGCTCTGTTTGCAAGGCAGGAATTGAAACAGGAAAAGGCATCTAGGCACATTAGGACCTGAAACATGGGTCAGAAAAGCCAGCAAGCCTCTGGAGGAGGCATCTGCATATGGTGGTGCAACACAGGGGAGGGAGGAATGGGAAAGATCATTTAGGATGTTGAACATATTAAACCTGTGTTTAGTATGTATTGTACCTTTTCAGCAGATGTGGTGAAAACTCTGAGGTCAGGAGCGAGAAGTCACCTACTTGAATTAATATTTTAGATTTGGTTAGGTGGCAAACATCTGGAGTGATGAGACAAACAATAATGCAGCTCTGCTGATCCTGTGGCTTTCTAAGATGAGCCCTCACCTGAAACGAAAATTCCCCATTCTGTAGAACAAAGGACATAACTGCAATTTTGGCTGTTTTGTTTTTATTCCTAATCTGGTCTCTTGTAAGTGTTATTGAGGTCAGTTTTAAAAATAGGGTTTTAAAATGCTTCTTTTTGTGATGTCTCATAATCAAACTTCAGCAAATGAGTTGAATGATGACTGGAGTTCTGGCCTGTTTTATGAGGCAATACTCTAGTTCCTGAGAGAGTGAACCAGGAGACCTTTCTCTTTTATACAGGAATTGGGTAATCTCTGGGAAAAACGGTCTTGTGCTCCTCTTGTTGGTGTACTGTAAGCTTTTTAAAGTAGCTGGGACCTCTCTAATAACTTTCATAGAAACAATGGTTCCTGAAATTGTGACCTTCAGGCAACTGGAACCACTGCCTGGGTCCAAATCCAGCCTCCACAGCTGTCCAGCTTGGCTGCGGCTGCCCAAAACTCTGGACCCAAATGCTCAGGAGGTTAGAAGGTTAGAGATATTTTTCATAACTCAGACTTGCTTTTAATTAGAAATATAATACTAAAAATAGTTTTTAGGGAAGGAAATGGAAGCCTAAAAGCAAAATGAAATTAAAGGTCAATCTTCAACTTACCAGGCTGATGCAGAACATGGATTTAATAACAAAAAAAAATCCATTCTGAGTAGGAAAGAAAAAAAAAACCCCACAGAATTACTGGATACATATAAGTCAGAATGGCTTAATATGTAACAGCATCTTCTGAAATATAAGGCAGGGCAAAGTGTGAGCAAGTTCAATAACTTAAAAAAAAAAGTAGATAGAGCTAATAGTTGAGAGGCATTGAAAGAGAGACTGGCTACATTTGGAGGCATCTACAGTGAGGTAAAGCAGCAATGGAAAATTCAATATAATATAGAATCAAATTTTGAAAATACAGCGTTTTTTAAAAGAACAAAGAAAGAAACCTGCTCTTTGGAATTTAATTTAAATCATTCTTGCTTCCTTATAACATTTAAGCAAACCCAGTATAATTTTGCATGCACAGCTCAAACTAATCAGAAGATGAATTATTAGGTTATAAAATATTTCCAGGTTCTTTTGACATTTTGATAATATTGTTTTCCATACCTATACAGTTAGTCCAGAGAGCTTTTAGATACTGAACATTTAAGCAAGCTTTAAGTAAGTCTGAAGCCAAAAGAACATCATTATTTACCTTTATTTTCCTTTAAGGACAATTCAATCTTCCTTTCACAGTTGGTGCAGCAGCATTAATAAATTCTGAATTCTCTGCATTTGAGACAAAGCTGTCATTGCTACCCAGTATTTTGGGTGATAGGAATTTCCCAGCTCTCTATGCTAAGCCACAGGCTGCAGTCTTATGAACATTTTTGCTGTGGCCTGTTAAACTTCCCTCCCTGTTCCTAGGCAGGGCAGATAGCCAGCAAGAAGTGATGAGTGCTTTTCATGGTAAAGAACAATACATGAAGACTTTCCAAATTAATTTAACATTTGCAAGGAATACTGTTGGCTGCATCAATTTAAGATATGCTGGCAAGCAGGAAATTATTTTCCATGTAGATGATGTTTCTGTCCCTTCCCCCTCCCCAGGACCCCTATGGTGAGAGGGAGGAAGAGAGGTTTTGTCTTTGAGTGAAATCTAATTGTGGTTGCACGGTCGGGGAGGGGAAGGGTCAGGAGAAGGCCAGCCACATGAGCCTCCACAGCAAGCCGCAGGACATCTCCTGGAAAGAGCAGACCCCAGTGGCCCCTCTGGTACCCTCAGTCCCTAGGTTTCACCATGGGGCCAAGGTGGCTTTGGGGAAGGAGGTGGGAGTTGAGAAGATGGAAAAACTCTCACTCTTTGGAGATAGGCTTCAGGTCTCATCTTCTGACCGGGCTTATCACTAAAAACTTCCTGATTTGGATGGTTTCAGTTCCTCACTCTTCCCAGTGGGTCCTTCAGGCTTTATCAATCAAACACACATCTTACAGTGCTGTTGTGATTTGCCATAGTTTGTGAGTTTTCCATTCCCGAGCAAAGTGAACATCTTCATGCCACTGAAAAGCCACCATGGACATGGCTGCCATCTGTATGACAAGAAGACTGCAGTTCTTCTCCTGGTGGCCAGGGTCGCAGGCATGAAATGGCATGACTAAACCTAAAAATGGAAAACGAGGTTAGCTGGAGCTCTGCAAAGTGAAAGCAGAAGAGACTCAAAGAAAAGGAGCTGTGCACAGAAGGTCCAAAGTGTGGAAATCGCAAAGATCGAGTGTGAAGTACCGTGAGACTTCTGGGGGGTGTTTGGTGATGGATTTTATCTCTGAACTGTATGGAAGCAATCCCATACTACAGTGTTAGGGCTGACATAAAAACCTCAGTCAGTGGGATCAAGAGTGTTTAAGTAATTTTGAGGAAACCTGATGGGGAAATAACTGGGAATATGGATAATAATCAGAACGTCATTTGCTGTTTATATGCAGAGTGTACTTTCCTGTCGCACTTTATCATCTAGAAAATACAGATCTCTGGATACCTATGTAATTCCTACTCATCCAGTTCCTGAAAATAACAACAAATATTAGATAATTGGCCAGAAAGGGCCTAATTTCAAGATCTTTGCCCTTAATCTTATGATTTCCTCTTTTCTTCCCACCATTCATGTAATTCTTGTTCTTGTAATACTGTGGTTGTAGTGCAGTTCAAACTAACTCCTTTCTCTCAAGAGCTCTGCATTTAGGTCTTGGTGCTCTGTGGCCCGTGAAAGTTTCTTAAAATGGCAGTGGGAGCATTTCATTTGAGAGACCTAAAAACTTCAGGCTTAATTCAAATGTGCAATCTGGTATGAATATTTGCACCCTGGTTAAATCAACCTTCAGGTAAACTGCCCAGGGAGGTGGTGGAGTCACTATCTCTGACTGTGTTTAAGAGTAGATTAGATGTGGTGTTGAGGGATCTGGTGTAGGGGAGAACTTGTAGAGTAGGGCTGATGGTTGGACTTGATGATCCCAAGGGTCTCTTCCAACCTAAATGATTCTATGATTCTATGATTCTATGATTCTAAACCATGGGGCACAACTTTCATTTTTACTATGGTCACCTATAAATGTTAGTGAAAAAAAAAATCTACGAAAAAGTGACATGCTTCATGTCAAGCAGTTCAGCCCCTCTGGGTGACTGCAGTTTAGGGCTCAGACCTGCAATTGAGTTACTGCAGTTTAACGGGTTACCATGCATCAGCTAAGCTGCAGAAACAGTCCGCGTGTGTCCTCCTCGCCTTTGACAAATGGAAGGTGATTTGACTTAGCTTAATCTATTTTCATTGCAGGCTAAATTGAATTACCTCATATTTATGATGGGCTATAAGGGCACTCAAAGAGAGTTATCTGGGTTCAACTGATCTCTGGTAACTTGCTTAGCCATGGTAGGTTGACTGTGGGTATAAACCCTGAGCCACCTTGCGCTTATAGCAGAGAGCTGATGTGAACTTCAGCGGACGCAGATTTATAACTCCCGATGAAGTAGTTTGGGATGTGGTAAGCCATTGACGGAATGGCTGGAATTGGTTTTTAAAGGAATAGAGTAGCTGGCTGGGCACTTTCTTAATGGGTTTCTGATCCTGGAATGTAGTTTCCTTCCCTGGTCTTCAGAGCCCGTTTGATCTCCAGCAGCACAGAGCTTGCCTTTCCTTTCCTCCTCAGGTTTTTCAGGCAAACATTAGGGTTAGAGCTGAGCTGAGAGCTTTAACTCCCTGTGGGTTTTCTGTGAGGGTGCTTTGGTAGGGTAAATTAGTTTTAAATTTGGTTGTTCTACCATAACCTAAGTATTCTTAACTGAATTGTAAATTTAAACGTTAAGTGTTGCACTGAATGTTTAAATAATTCTAAAAGCACTTGGAGCATGGGATAAGTGCTGTAAAAATCTAAATAAATGAGTAAATTAGTTAACAGCATATGTGGTAATGCAAACTACTACATGTGAGCAAAGAGGAAGAGCTGTGCTTGAAATGGTTGCCAGAGCTTAAATTTTCTTGCAACACGTGAAACCTTTCCGCATTAGCAGGGTGCTTTTTTTCACATTTAGCCTACTGTATAACTGGGAGAAGAAGATGAAGTTGGCAGTTTAGACTGTCAAACAGAGGTTTCAGCTCAGCAGTGAGGTTCAAAGAGATTAATTTGAACTCAGCTGTTTACGTTACTGATCTCGTACCAGCTGGGTTTGTGGCATTAAGATGTCAATAGTACAACAGAATTTAACTAACAGTTTCATCACTGACATCATCTTTTGAAGGTACAGATGATTGCCTCCTTATATACTGGGATATATTTCTTTAGGGCAGGACTCTTTGTATGCTTTCATCTGGGAGGGAGAAGAAGGAAAGGGAGGTGGGGAGGGAGCCTTGAAATGAAGCTAATTAGAAAATGTCCTAGTACATAAGTGTTTTATTTAGGCAAGTTCCAGCAAAAAGGTACCCATTTCCATATGGCACAAAAAGCCATATTTTTTATTTTCCTCCAAGTTTCCCTTCTTTCTTTCAACTGGCACCCAAACAGAACAACAAAGGAAATAATAAACTGTCCTAGGTGCAGTGGCATTATTTTTAATGGTTCAACCTTGAATGGGGTAGTGAAGGCTCTTAGAAGGACAGGAAGAGTTGATAATGGAGCTTCTTCCAGACCTCGCCTCACCCTCCCCAACCCCATACAATAACTATTGATCAAAAGGAGCCGCAACAGCTTTTGCTGAGGCTATTTTACTAACTCCCTTGGTCCAGCGTAGGCTGTATGAGGTTCAGAACTGGTTAAGATGTCATTGACTTGGCAAGCTGATCACCAGTGTTCTTAAAAGGGCAGGAAAAGAAGGGACAGGAGTAAAAAAAACCCAAACAATGCATCTGGCTTAAGGACTTGAGAAATTATTACAGTAGGAAAATGGTTTTATTAATAAAGGAGAGTCTTGGTCTATTCTACTTACAGGATCAGTCCTTTGTCAAACAGGCTTTGCTGCTGTCCCTTGGTGCTCAGGAGCATGGTGGGGGATACAGGTGAAGGGGGGGAATAATAACCTTCTGGGGAAATTAAGTAAAACAACAACTAAGTGTGAAATGGTTTTGCTTTACAAAAATAATGATACAGCAAATTTTGACTTAAATGTTCTCTAAAAGTCTTTTTCCCCTGTGCTATAGTGGTTGCTGTACCCCCTTGAAACCCTGCACCTTTGAAGGAAATCACAATGTAATCCTTTGGTTCGGCACGTATTGTCCCTTAATGACAGGCATTACATTTGCACAGTACCATAAATCAAAGCTAGAGGCTGTTTTAAATAGGCTGCAGATGCATGTGGATGTTGGGTCTCTAAGTGGCACTTTGCTGGAGAGAGGAGAGGGGGGAGTTATCCCACCACAGCGGCTCCAGGTAGAATAGGGCCAGCAGAGGGGGTTCCCATTTCCACAATATTTTCACTTCACCTGGGATTTAGCTCTACATGAAGACTTGTTTAGCAGAAGGAAATGCTTTTTGACTACAAACTCTGAAGGGCTTAATTGGGATTTAACTGTTCCTATTTTTTTCACTCCATGTGGGAGTCTGGAACTCTGTTTACAAGGTGTGTCATATCCTCTCAACCCCAGAGTCCTTCTCCCCCTCCTTTCTTTTTATGTTCTGGACAAATAGGCAGAAAGATACTTTTAAAGTGAATGCACATAGAAAAACCCACAATTACTGTCCTTGATTTTGCTGTGAAAACTTTACAACAGCCGTACTGAAAAATCTTCCCCTACCCCTCCTACTCCTTCTAAGAGAACGAAAAAATCCATCAAATTAACACATCAATGAGTTGATTGTAATCTCCAGGGTTCAGTGTAGCACTTTCTAGCCTCTCAGACAGGAGGCCAGCATGATTTATCAATGCAAACCTAATAGCATCAATATGAATCTAACTAAAAATCAATATTTCATTACCAAATTGTTAGTGAGAATGAAGAAAAATTGCCAGAGTCAGAGCATTCTCTAGGGTAGGAGCATCTGGAGTTCAATGTGACAAGATGAGTGATGCATGACTCGGGGCCTGGGGAAGGACACTGGGAGGACAGGCCACTACGTAAGGCCGAAGACTCATGAAGAAAGCACTTACTTTTTTTTTTTTTTTTAAAGCTTTCTCTAAGAAGAAAGAAAATGTCTGAGAAAGAAAAAATGGAAGGCATGCTGCTATTTACTGAAACTGATGCAAAGTAGCTCAAACAACTGCATCTGAACAGATTAGTCTCTGCTGTGGACACCTACACAGAACTGGTTTTCACAGGAGACAAATGGGGAAAATAAATTCAGTGGTCCAGATCCTGATTTCAGCTACAAAGGACAGAAATTTATAATGGTTTGCACTGTGGAAATACTTTGGTTTCATATCCCATGTAGTTGAAATTGGATTTGGTGGACGATACTTGGGATTTTCTGAAATTTCAGATTTGTGGTGCATTGCTGTAAATTGCAATGGAAATGTAGACTGAAATCTGCTATCAAGAAGGCAGCAGCACTCAAAATAGTGTGTTCATTTAAGATGCATCCTAGTAATTAACGTTCTTCTTATTTAAGGACACAGACCAAGAACTGCAGGGAACAGTGCCAAAAATAGATTCAAAGCATAACTTTATGTTGCATTATGTCATAGGTCTATTCTGGCAGCATGGTAAGAATTTATATGCAGAACTGTGGAAAAATAAGGACAAAAGCACAGAAATGTAACTGTGATTTGAGTTTCTCAGACAGGCTTGGTTTACTCGGGCTCAACATATATTGCCAGATGATGGGAGTTTTTGTGTCCTGGTACTGTTGTACACTTGGGATGTTGGAAAGTTATTCAAATACGTAGCAGTTGCTGTACTGTTTGGGTTGGGAAAGACCATGTCATGGCACTCATGAAGCCCTCAATATTTGGCTTTTTTATATATCCTGTCGTCTTCTGAGGGGAAAACCAGGAGCCTTTCTGTAACTCTTAAATCTACAGCTTCTGGAGTCAGGTTATGAGTAGTCCTCTCACCTTTTAGGTTTTGAAGAAAAACCTTTGTCGTGGTTTTGACCAGTTGGACAGATGATGACCCCTCCTCCCCCACACACACTAAGGAAAAGAGAGGAGAGGAAAGGATAAAAGAGATTCAGGAGTTTAGAAAAAAAAACTAAACTACTTTAATGAAAATATAAATAAAAATATAATAAACAATAAAAAGAAAAATTAAAAAGTATAAAAGAAAGGATAAAGAAAAAAAGTATACAGTCTATACAAAACCGTATCGGGCTCCCAGGATGACGATCACGTCACCAGCAGCATCAGTGAACGTCCCAGGCTGGACTCGGTGACCGACAGGATCTGGATTCTGGATCAGGATCAGAGGCAGACCAACAGACAGGATCCTCCTCAGATGTCAGCCATTGAAGGAAGAAGCCTAATGACCCTTTGATCCCTCAGCTTTTCTACTGAGCATGATGCGGATGGGATGGAATACTCCAGTTGGTCAGGTTTGGGTCACCTGTACTGGCTGTTCCTCCCTACAAGCGTGACCCCTCTCTGCTTTTCCGCTTCCGACCCTCCAACGGGGCAAATAACAGACTTACCTGCCCTTGGTTGTTGTAGCAATAAGTATAAGCAAGGGCCTCTCTGCAGACCATCCCTTGGTCTTGTCACTGTGAGATGGAACAGTCTCTGAACAATGTGCTGTTAATTTCAGACTTTAGTTAGTTAGAAGAGGCCCAGCTAAAAAAGTAAAATTACTGAGCAGAATATTGGTTTGTTTTACCTCAACCCAGGACAACCTTTTAGCTGTGTCATTGGCAGTGAATGGTTAAAAAGAATATTCCAGGGGATTGGAAATGAGGAAGAAAACATCATCTCTTCCAAATGACTTTAAAAGAAAACAAAATAGTAATTACTCTTCTCATTTTTTCATTTAATGGAGAACTGCAATGAACAGTCCTGAGTTTCTATAGTTCTTCCATGTCCTCATTTGGCTAATTCTGCTCCATACAGCTTAAGTAAACTCATTCCTCCTTCTTCTTTTTCCTTTCTCTTTTTTCCACGTGTTTTGTTTGGTTGTTTGTTTGGTTGTTGTTGTTTTTTTTTCCCCCAAGAAGGAGCAACTGAGAATTTCCAGGTTATTTGAACGTATTGCTCAGAATAAAATTTCTCCTAGTCCCTGTGTTTCTAATTCTGGCAGCCTGTGATACATCACTAATCTCTAATTCCCTTACTCCCTAGGAACTGTCATTATTTTATGTATTGACTAATACAGTTGTCTCAGGGTAAATTTCCCCTGAAATCGAAGTTTACTTCTTGCATTAGAAGTGAAGTCTACTCCCTTTTATAAATGACAGACCCCTTTTATAACTTTGCATTTATTGGAAGCAGTCAAACCAGAAATGTATGGGAGGTTTGTTCCTTTTGGTTTATGTTTTTGTTTTTAATAAGGTATTAGCTGTACTTTAAACTGAGCAAATTGTAAGGCCAAATACTTATTTGATGATTTCAGGGTTTTTTTTGTGGCAGATGAGACCTGAAGGTATTAGTAAATCGAAAAGTTAGTGTCTCTGTTACCAGGAATGCCTTAAAGGCATTAATGCAAATAAAACATTCTACTTTATGTAGGCTCAAGCACTGAATGGGTACATTATTTTATTTAAATTTAGAGACACTATAACAAACACTTCACAATACAAAAAATTTAAACATTGTTTAACTAGATATGCCATGTTAGCTGAAAATACCCTTAAATAAATTTTAAATGAAAAGGCACAAATAATACCACCCCATCCACTTCCCCAAGCAACCCAACAAACTTTTGAGGGGTCAATCAGTTTCTAATTTGTACTTATTCTTCTTTCCTGGTTTCAACTTAACAGTCATATCCCATCATAATATCTGTTCATACCTCTTCTGTAATAATTACAATAAGTTTTAGTTTGTTGTATTTTAGAATTTTAAATGGAGCTTCATGGCTTCGTAAACACAAATGAATTATTGGTGGAAAAGGGGATGCATGCAGAGAGTAAATGGGAGCAAACATAAGATAGAAATAAATCAGGAAGCTTATTTCTATTTATTAAGAGCTTTAATTTTTATTAATTTGTATGTCCCACTTTCTGTTGGTACTGTTCTTCCTCGTACATGTTGAAGTTTTCCTTTTACTTGAAGCAAGTCTGGAAATGACTGACACCTTCGCTGCTAGTGAACAGCTTGAAAATGGAAGACAAGATCCAATCAGACAGACTAATTAGGGTACCCAGTCAGGACAGAGCCTTGAATATTCACTGCATATATTTTGGAAATACAGTACTGTGCAAATCCATGCACTCAGGCTGATTGATACCGTCTGCCAGCCAATCATCCCTAGTGATCAGTGAGAAAAAACTTAAAGATTAGAAATCTAACATCCAGAACAGCTTCAAGGACTGCTTAACTTAAAAAAAAAACCAACTCCCTTAAATAAACAATCTTGCATTAGCAACTGTGCAATGTCTTGATTGAAAGACTGAATTTAATGGCAGTTCCTTGCATAATCGTTTGCTTCAGTTTTGCATGAGGAAACTTCATTCAGAGATCAGACCACAGCAGCTGAGCAATAATGGGGAATGGGAGAGAACAGCCCTGAGAATGCGAGCACAACATTCCTGGTGGCGTGAAACCTCTGCTGGCTGCTACACTTCAAAACCAAAGTGGGTTGATTTTAGTGTTTGGATCTTGTTTGCCTGTGTTTAGCAGGTGCACTGATTTCCTAGATGCACTGCAGACCGGGCAGTCGGGTGGCGTCAGGCAGACAGAGGACCACCTTTTAGCCTGTACCTCTGTGCTGCCTGGCTTCTCTATTTGCATCACCTAGGTAGGCAGAAGGACATGTGCTATTTCTGCATTCAAATATTGGTATCGAAGATGTGTGATGTCAGTGTGACCAATTAAACTGTAGGCATTTTATTTCTCATTGTGGTGGCAATGCATCTTTTGCCTATCTTGAACCTATTCTTTTTTTTGATGCCATTGTATAGTCCAAGCAAGTATGGAAGAATTATTTCCTATCCTTTCATGGGCTTCAAAGCAGTCCAGTTATGACTGCAGTCACCCTTTTCAGAGACATTTGAACACTTGACATTTTTGTTCCTGTGGATGTGCACAGAAAAATAAATACTGGGCCAGTAGCCGGAATGAGCTGAAAGATGGACTGATTTTCCTGCTACAATTGTTTGAAATTTGTGGGAATGGAGGGTTTTAATTGAGGGAGCAGAGCTAATATCAGAAAATGTAAGGAAGCACCCATTTAGCAGTAATGGCTAATCATAGATACTGAAAGCTCTAACGTGACTCACAGATATGCCATGCAAGGGGTAGCAAGTTACTTGCAGTCACCCTGCTCATTTAACACTTGTTACCTGCTTTCATAACTGTAAACAAAAGTAGGGGTCAGTTCACCCAGTTTGTTAGTTTCATTCCCCAATTTTTTCCCTAATGCTCAGTGAAAAATCAATAGACCTTCTTATTTCTTTTGCTCTGGCTCTTTTGAATCTTTTCATCTCACTTGCATCCTTTTCTCTTCCCCTTCATCTTATTCCTTTTCTATCATCCTGTCACCTCTTTTTATATCCTCTTTTTCTTCCAACCTCCTCCGTTTAGATTTTTCTTTTGTACCTCCTGGCTCACTCAGTTTTGTCCTTGTTAAATCCCTTGTTAAATTCTTAGTATATTATCTTGATTTCTTGATTACGAAGAGCAAAGCCTATGATTCTTAACCTGCCTTTCAGTGTTGCTTGTGCAGTGGGTAAGCAAAATGCCAGCTGAGAAGCTTATTCTCTATAATGAGTATACTTCATGGTGTACTTGATAGAGTCCTTGATAGGAGTCTTTTACAGTAGGAGTAGCTAAGCAGTAGCTAAAACATTGTGTTCTCTGGAGAATAAATGCTTTGGTTCCCTGCCAAGTTTCTGTTTGATTATAAAGAAATTGGAAAGGGACATCCATCCAGGTCTAATAAAACAATTGTTCATTTCTTTTAGGAAAAAAAAAATCAGGAGAAAAACATTATTAGAATAGCTGGTACATTTGGTGTTTTATGTATTTATTTGCATATCTGCAAGGCTTGTGGATAAAACAGACACCTGCTAAATGTATAGTGTGACTGATGGTAAAAATGGATTCTTTTCACAGGTTTGTTCTTTACAATCAAGCAGGCTTAAGAATTTTGCCATTTACATAACACAGCATAAATTGTTTCACAGTAAATCTGCTTAGCAACTTTATTTATGGAAGAATGACATGTGCATTTTCTATGACACCTAATACTTTGGGTCTTTATTTTGACAAAATTGTTGTTTTACTCCCTTCTCCCCTAATTATTTGTAGTTAAGATCTGGTTAGGCACTTTTACTGAAAGGTAAGTTTCAATAGGATTCTGTTATAGTGTAGAATTTTGTGTTTGAAGAAATAATGTATGGCACTTCTATGCAATGCTTTTTATATATTCTTTTTCTGTGGGCTTTCAGATGCAAAATAACATGAGATTTGGCCTTTTTAAAGTATTTAATTGCTAGGATGGTGAATCTGTCATGAAAAATCAGGACACTTTTATTATTTTGGCTCCAGACACTGTTTTCTTCCCAGTTTAGACATGCAACCATGCTTCCAGATCTCCTCTCCATTGGTGCATAATGCGTTGTGGCAAGGCTCAGGGTTTACACTTAGTGTCTGGTTGGGGTGAGCATGAAAAGGAAAACAATGAAAAGACATTAATTCCTCATCTCTCTGGTCTCTGACCTGGGGAAAATCTTTGCCTTTTCTTCCTATGTGTACGTCACAGTTACTGCTGAAGTACAGTTAGCGATGTGTTTCAGATACTTCCTTGCACAAACCTCACTTGAGAAACAAATTAACCCTAGCAGGAGCTTTTCCAGCACCCTCAGGCTTTTGCTTCTCCCTGTCCTCTCTACAGGCAACTGGCTGAAGTGTAGTTACATACAAGTGTACGTGAACAGCCCCCCAGTCACACCCTCCCCCACCATGTTCTCCACAGCTTATTCTAGCTCAGAAATGTCTTTTCTTTTCTAATTTGTCTTTTCTTTCTCCCTCTGTGCTGTCTAGTGAGCTTCTCTTTGTGTTTGTGGCAGGTCACTGAATAAGTTAACAGTGGGGCTCTCTGGCGGTTCTGAGCTGATGTCCTTGAGTTGTTCTATTGAATTTCATTGGGTTATTTGCTCTTTTGACATGAGGTGGCCTTTTCTATGGGCTTCTGAAGGTCTCTTATGGGTAGCCAGATCCTTAGTGGTACTCCACCTACCCGTCCTCAGGCATGACTTATCCACTGGAGTACTGAAGGAATTGAGTTCTGACTAAGAAATAATTCATGAAAATGTTCTAAGCTGTTCAAAGCTTCAGGTGGAGGTTGTAGTGGAAATGCTGTGCCGAGAAAAGCCTCTGATCACTCTGGCATGGACTAGAAGGGTTTTCCTTCTTTCTGCTACTCCATTCAAGTTTTCTAGCTCTAAGATACTTCTTTTAAATGTTTACTGTCATAGACCCAAATCTTACCTACAGAGCCTCTTCTAAAAAAGCAATGGATTCTGTCAGATGCTTCTTTTTCCTTGAGAGGGTGAATTATCACAGAATCATAGAATAGTTAGAGTTGGAAAAGACCTTAAAGATCACCCCGTTCCAACGCCCCTGCCATGGGCAGGGACACCTTCCACCAGACCACACTCCTCAAAACCCCATCCAGCCTGGACTTGGACACTTCCAGGGATGAAGCACTCACAGCTTCTCTAGGCAATCTGTTCCAGTGTCTCACCACCCTCACAGTAAAGAATTTCTGCCCAGTATCTAATCTAAATCTATTTTTCAGCTTAAAAACATTATCCCTCGTCCTATCACTACACTCTCTGCTAAAAAGTTTCCCTTTCCTGTAGGCCCCGTTTAAGTACTGGAAGGCTGCTATAAGGTATCCATGGATCCTTTTCTTCTCCAGGCTGATTTCTGTCATAGAACAATATTCAATTTCTAGTCTTTGTGGTCTTAGCAATGTGGCATGTAAGTGTAGATGGTAAAGAGGAATATGCACTTTCAGTTCTACAGATAAAAAATGTTTTAAGGGAAAAGTATCTTTAACACACCCATTGACTGACAAGATGACTGGTTGGTTTTTTGTTTTTCCTCTGGAAAAAGGGCGTTAGTCTAAATTTCAGAGCTACTCAGTGGAAGTTACTATTTTTGCCTTTAATTTCTTTGTTAATTTAGGCATGTCACTTTAGCCATAGTATTAACCACCTCGAAGACAGTTTTCTCCTGTAGCCTGGAGCTGCTTTCTCATTTGTCCCTTTTGTAGAAAGCAGTTCATAGAAATGACAAATATCTTTCCTTTTCTCCTCATTTACTTGCTTCTACAAAACTGACTGGGAGTCCATGGATGCAGGAGCAGGAAGTTGTGTGCAATGCTGGGGACACATTTTCTGTAGAGAGCGAAGACCTAGCAAAACCAGAAAGAAAATGACCATATATGCCATACTATCAAGGCTCTGCTGCAGGAGGGGATTTTGTGGTGTAAGCAAACATCACGTCTAAAATATTTACTGTCCTTGTGGACACAAATTAACGTTTAGCCAGAACGGTCTCAGACCTCCGCTCCTGAGGTATAATAAACTGCACATATGTGTTCTTTGCAGATTTGAAAAGTGAAGCATTTTTGGACGTGGCATGGTTCTAGTGTTTTAAAGAGAAAACCTACAATGAACTGTACAAGATTACTGACTTTGCACCAGGCTTTTTTCCCCTTCTGCTTCTCTTAAGAAGTGCTGTCCCTGCCACGTACCAACATCAGCTCACATGCAAGTCCTCAGTTTTCTGGCCACAGTGTGCAAGGTCACTAGGTACAGAAATATGGAAGCGTTGCCTGTGTGAAGAACAGTTAGGGGGAGAAAAAAAAAAGACAGAAACCCCTAATGTACTCTGGTGTCTGTCTACTTAGCTCCAAATTCAAAATGAAGGAGGGGAAAAAAACCTCTTCCAATTCATCTTAATAAGATGACCATAAGTTGGCAAGTCTTTATTTTTATTACTCCGTCTACTCCAGCACCCTCAGATAGGAGTCAAGTTGTTGGCACAGAAACATTCACTTTTCTTGGTCTTGTTCCACTCTGCTTCCAGTATTGGCTTGAAGACTCTATACAGGATTAATCTAAAGGGAGAAAAAAAGCATTAAGCAAAGCAATAAAGATAATTAATCTAAGTTTGAAAGAGATATTTCCCCCTTCTTCTGCCATTCCTCTGCTACAAATGTGCAAACAGTTTTCCCTACAGTGGGAGGCTAAGAGATGCTATTTGCTTTACTGGAATATAACTTCCCCCCATCATCTCCTCTCCACTCCGTTTGCCCGAGTCTTAAGGGCTGTCATCAAGGACTGCCTTATATGTTGCTGGAGTTCACTGTTGTTTCAAGCTAATCTTGGATATCAGCTAAACCCATCAAATCAACCATGTGCAGCTGTGCAGTGAGTCTGGGAGAGCTCCAGTCCAAGTTCTTCAGCCTTTTTAATGTTTATCTTTTGCTCTTGTTTTGTTCACGACATATTTATGATCAGTGGGGTTGAGATGAAAAGTCCTCATGTACACACATGCAAAAATCAGTGCTATATTTTTTTCCTTTTAATGTTATTTCATTCCAACAAGCTCTTTCTAACTAGCCAGGGTTCTGCTTAATTAGATATTTAAATGATTGGAGCAATGCTGTTTCTTTAACTCCTAACTGCGACAAACACATACGAAACATACTGTTGGCGGCATTTAATCAACAGCAGTCAATTTATCATTTTCACAGTTTTAGTGAGTGGTTATGAATCACTAAAATCACAGGTATTGTAGATGCAGCGTTGTGGCACTATCATTAACAAATATACAGTGCACAGAGGGATGACTTGGTAATTGAGTGGGACTAATAAGAATACATCATTTAGCTGTGTGTGACAAACTGTGCCTCAAAACACAAGCATGGAAAATTCACGTTTTGCTTAATAAATAAATTACACAGCCAATGTATTATACATAATTTGTGTCCTCGTGGATTTGAATGATATATAATGCATGGTCCAAGTCATTTATTTATTAAGACTAACTATATATATTGTAGGTGGGGAATTTTAAACTCTAGAGTAAGACCTGCATAGGTAACTGTTACAAGTACTGAGTTTGATTGGGCAGCAAATGAGGCTGTGCATTTGGGGAGCTGCAAACACAGGCAAGTGTTTCTAATGTTACAAGCTCCAGTGTGTTTATAAACTTCACTTTCCTCCATTAATTTGAGGGATAAGAGGAGTAAAGCTGAAGCTTCACTGGAGAGGTTTGTTGCATGCTACTTATTCACTGAAGGAAAACAAAGTATTTCCTCAATAAAAAGGAAATACCAGCTGAGGCAAGGAGCATTGCTGCATTGGGGTAATAACCAGCCCTTCTGTAATGTTTTGGAAGAGGCAGTTTTACGCTTGTGGACATACAGACCTGTTGCTCAAATCCAAGATGAGAGCAAATGAAAAAAAACTTGCCTCTTTTGAGCACCTTGGAGAAGCAAGAGAAGAATATTTGACTTATCAATGCTTTCAACATGATTTTCAATAGGTGCCTTAAAGTTTTGCAGCTAGCATGTTCTGCAGCTGGCCTGGGGCATTTTCTTTCAAGCCTCTCACAGCCCTCTACTTAAACTGCTGCTTCCTACAGATTCCTCTGATTTTTCCTGGCATTTAGCAAGTCTGATTTAATTTCAAGAGTATCTGCTTTCTTCTACCCGGTGGACTGAAGCATAGTATACTGTAGGACTGTTCTTGGAGCACCTAAATTTAGATACATTCTGAAAAAGTAATCTTTTAAAGTTGAAGTGTTTTTATTTTAAAATATCATTGGTGCTGTGAATCTGCAATTAAAAGGAAAAAATAAGCCCTAAATAAATAGCTTTTATTAACTTGCATTGACTGGCATTGAACAACCATTATTTCAGGTTCTCATTGAGCGCTATATAGAGAGCATATATAAACTCCACCTGAGTTTACCCTGAAACATTATCTATAAACTGCATAAATCTGCATGTAAACAGGTTTTTACAAGGAGACTAGAATGTTTTTTTTTCAGATACTGGTAGAAAAGTTTGGCTTACTAAGAAGAGCATGCTGCATGAAACCACTGAGAGTAGCCTCAGCTACTGATCTGTGAGAGGGGGAAGCACTAGCTTTTAGGAATACTGTCAAGATTGATATCTCAGAGGTTAATTATAAAAAACCAAACCAAACCAACCTTTTTCTTACTCCAGGACCAAGTCAATGGTTTTGTTGCTTTTTTGTGTGAGATATTTGTAACCAATTTTGAATTCTTGCCATGAGCTGAAGTTGCAGAAGGTTTATCCAGATTTGAATTTCTTTGCCACTAAAGAGGTATCTGAGATTTCTGTCCTACCTTTGGGGGAAAAAAAACCCTCAAGATTTAACTCTTTATTTGCATCTGGTTCTAGCTTAAACTTAAAGAAAATTCCTTGAGAGGAAACCTTTTGTGAATTTTCTTCAAGCAAGCCAAGGCTGAGATTGACTCAACACATAATGAAATGCAGCTAGTGCAGCTTTGTGGGCAGCAATCAAGCAAAAGTTGATTGTTTCAGGTAGATTCTCCTTCAGATATTATTATGCTTAGAATTTAAAGTGAACAGAAATAATGGAAGTTGGATAAAGGAAAAGCATAACATTAGAGAATCAATGTGTGTTACTGGGCATAGTTTCTTTGTTGGAGCTGCAAAACAACATATACCAAGTTGTGATTCCCAGCTGATGGGTGACTTCCTCAGCATGTTTAACATTGCCTTGATGATGCTTGCTTAGATGCTGCTGAGTGCAAACTGGGTGTGTAATGCTTCACATAATGAGGCCTGGTAGCTGTCAGCTCTCCATCATTTGTTTCATCTTTAAATATCATCCTAGGAAGATGTTCAGTGCAGGTAATTTGTCCTTTTTTAAAAATTTAGTTTTAGTCACTAAACTGTGATCACTGATCACTTTGCACAGCTGAAGGGACAGCAGAAACGTGGTAACATCCTATCATCTGCTTGCTCAAAGAATACTACACAAGGAGAAATACCTTTATATCTGTGAGGATATCAGCTTCACATCAAAAGTGAAACCAAGGAGAAGCTTAAACGTATTGATCCATTGTAGAGTATGACTAAAGGGATAACATGAATTTCTTAGCTTCCTAGGAAAGAAAGAGCACAGGGCCATTGGGAATTTCACAGCCTGGATGCATATTGTATCAGCCTATGGGTGGTGTTGATTTGTTTTCTTCAACAGGATTGTACCTTAAGAACAGGCTTTTCATCCTTTCCGTCTGTGGGGTCAAAATGCTCTTAGAGTTGGTTGTGTAGCTGACAATGTAAATTCAAACTGAAGTATGACTGTATTTGTCAATAATTCAGTACAGACTCTAGCCACTATTTCTTCCCTGATTTGTCCTGTCAGTGCTTTGGTATCTTTTCTTTGGCCCTCTCTTCTTTTTTTTCTCTTTTCTAGAAAGCCACCAGAACTGAAACTTCTAAAGAAATGTGACTAAACAGCAGTTATCTTACAATCTCTCACTTGAGCACAAGTGCTAACTTTTCACAGCTCCAAATCATATTAACTGGGAGTATTAAACATAGTGATCCCTCAGTGAAACCAGGCTGGTGTTCAGAGGCAGTGGAGAATGGATGATGGGTCACAAAACCCCTGCATGCCTTGGCAAGAAACATGGTCTGTGGGTAAATGGCTACAGTGGTCCCAATTGTCTGTGAAAGAAATGAGTGAAAGTGTAGCACGCTAGTAAACTTAATTCACATTCTTTACTGGTAATTTTGGGGCAGCTTTCAGCAGTGGGTGGGCTGCATCTGCCTGCATCCTCCCAACTCTACTCAAAGGCAATAGTGAGGCTCAGAGTAAGACATGGACTTAATTGCAAAGCATCGTCCCCTCTTTTAATGCTTGTAACAAGCCAATGAGCACTGAAAGGACCCTTGGTATAATAATGTGTAAAAAAAAAATACTGATTAAGGCTGCTGGGTAATAAAACGTCCTTGGTATAATTTGAGTAATTTCTCTTTGTGGTTCTATTATTAACCCTATGAGAGCCTGCACTTTGGTACGCTGCCTTCTTAGTCCAGCTTTTCTGATCCCCCAGAATTAAACCTATGCTAACAGGCCTGCAAGATAAAAATGCAGGCACAGGCATGGTTAGGCCCCTGCGGTCACTGAGATAAATTAAATAATTTAAATTGACCTAGGGGCCTGTGTGTAGAATAATCCTCCACTTAGATGACCCAGTGATTCTTAACTCATTTCTAAGTCTGTATCCAGTCAATGTGAAAGTGTTAATGTTCCTGTATCACAGTACACTGATTACACTTATCTTTTTCATACCCAATAACCAGAGACAATGATTATATTATTCATAAGATATTTTTACCTGAAGTAATAAAGCATGCAGCTTTAGTTATTATTTCCTAATCTTTTTTTTTTTTTTTTTTAACTGTACCTTTTTCTCCAGCCCCAGGGATAACCCTACAATTTATATTAAAAAACATTCTTCCCTTGCACACCTTTCTTTTTTTTATCTCTGTCTATGCTAAGCTGGTATAATTGTATCAGCAACAGCGTGTTTATGCAAGCATTCTTGTACCTTTCAGGGAATACCATCCCTCCAGGGCTGGCCAAAACATCCTTTCTTTTTAAATTGAAAAATAAAATTGGAGAGGGTTAATGTGGGAGAAAGAGGTTTATATCGGCACGTCTTCTCCCACCTTAATCAGGTAATACACAAGGCAAAACCAGTCTGACATGTCCGCACGCAGTTACTGTGCTGCCCCACCATATGCTGCCCTAGTGTTCCAGATGGACCGAGAATCTGTGAAAGTCATGTTTCATGAGCATTCCCTTCAGGCTTGCGGGAACCTCCAGGACACAGCTGGAGAGATGTATGTGCACACCAGCGCGGCAGTGTGGGGGTGCATGTGTGTACGTGTGGGAGACACAAAGAGCATAGATGTTTGGTTGGCGACAAGGCCGGTTCTGAATAATTCTTGAGACAACTAAAGAAAGGAAAGGGGGGTAAAAATCTTGCATTTGACTTCATGTAGCATGCCAAGAGAATTTCCAAGTGAGATTTGTAGAACTCATTTGCCCTCAAATTCACCAACTTCTGAGACTGTCTTTTTCTCTTTAATTCATTTGTAGGGGGGAGGGATTCCACATATTATGCCACTGAAAGATGGAACAAATGTGCAGAAAAGCAATGAATGGGTCTAACCCCTGCTGCATATAATCAGACAGGAAAAGAATTGTTTTCCTGCATCTTTGCTCTCTAGTTTTCCTTATAGTAAAAGTACTTCTGACCTGAAAGCTGAGGGCAAACAGGAAGCTCCCAATCTTTCTACAAGACCACCAGTAAAATTTTGGATTACATTTAAACAACAACATCCTAGGGCTTTTGTCTCCTGGGACTTTCAGTTTTAATGCACTAATTAACATTCTTGAATCAGACACTGCAGGAAGATTTTTATCTGGCCACAGATATTTGAAGTTGTATTTAACATGACTGCTAAGAGTAGTTTGTTCTCTAAAATCTCGACATGACTGAAATAGCATTGGGTAAAACATGGCTAAAAACCTGACCGCTAATCTGTGTGTCCCTGAGAGCACGCGGCAAAGAGCTTGAGCCAGCCCTTAGTGCACCCCCACTTATTTAGATGCTGCAGCTGCTCCCTCTGCTCAGCCTGCAGGTGGCCCAAGTAGGTCTGCTTTTCACCCAGCAGGACCTTTCCCTTTGGCTGGTTTTCTCCTTCTCATGCACGAGCGCTTGGACTTCAGCATTGCCTTCCAGCAGGAGGGCAGCAAGTGAGGGGAAGGTGTGCTTCTCTGTCTGCCTTCCCCTCTCAGCTGTGCTGCTAGACAAGGCAAGTGAAACCCTAGTCTTATCCTAGATGGCCCCACACCTAAGTATGGGAGTGCTCAGTTGCTTGGTTATTGCTGTACATAACCATGCTTCTAAGTTTAGGGCTACTTCCCCCTTTCATCCTATGTCCAAGTTACAGGCAGAGGGCTATCTGTAAGAAGCTATACACATGGCAGGAAGATGTCATTTCTTTCACTACGGTTAAGCTCATGGTTATTTCCTATGATGTGCTCAAGTCATATAATTTTCTGGAAAATAGTGTACCACACTAATGGCCATGACATTAAATTAAGCTTGAGCTAATTGAAATTTTACAGTCAAATACATCTTTTGTTGAAAAATTCCAAGCCAACTGTGTTCTTAACCAGTACCACAATATAGCAAAACATGCACTTGTTGAGTGACTTGGTGCCAGCCCTTACCAATTTATGTATAGTCTGGCATTTTCAAATGACAGTGTTTTTACAGCTGATGTTAACCCAAAGGCAAAGTATGGCATAAGTTCTCTGTATTATGCAGATAATTGGTAATGTTTCTGAGGTTATGTTCAACATGGGTGGCCTGACTGACCACTGTGAGTTTCTGTATAAACCACAGAAAAAAACCCACAAAATCCTTCCCTGGAAGATAGTTGTTGCCTTTCCAAATTTAAAAATAGAATTAATATACTAAATACATCACTTATAACAACCACCTGCAGTTTCTAGCATGCAGAGGTACTCACAAAGCTTGTATTCATGGGTGGAAGTTGGCTCTCTGGCCTTTGTAGGTAAAAATGCTTCTGTGCACAGATAATTTATATAATTTTACTTAGCAGTGAGCCCATCCATCCTAACATGCACTAGAAGTAACAAGGTTTTACTCAGGTTTTAGGTGGCACTGAGAGAGCACTGCATGTCCTGCCATGTCCCCTCCTTTGGTGGGAGGATGTTGCTGGCGGTGATGGCAGCTCAGGGATGGTTTCTCACTCTCTACAGGGGAAACAACCCAAAGTAGGAAGGAAAAATCATCCTATAAAAGCTCTAGTTCAGAGCTGGGGCTGGATGAATGACTGAAGCTCAGTCAATGAGGCAGAAGCTGGTGAGAAAGCACGGCATGTTGGCATTTATTTTGATTGTCACGGTCCTGAGGGTGTCCACAGCCCTGTCTGTCCCTGCCCATCCCTGGGGGCTCCCCCCACCCTGCCATGGCCCAGCACCCCATGTCAGCCCCTGGGGAACCACCTAGTTCCATACCCCCAGCCACAAGCAGGGACACCACCCAGGTGATCAGGCTACTCAAAGCCCCATCCAGCATGGCCTTAAACACTTCCAGGGATGGGGCATCCACAATTCTTTGGGCAACTTGTTCCAGTGCCTCACCATCCTTATAGTGAAAAATTTCTTCCTGATACCTCATCTAAATCTTCCCTCTTCCAGTTTGAAGCCATTACCCCCCAACTTTTTGTAGGCAACCTTCAGATACTTGAAGGCTATTATAAAGTACCCCTGGAGCCTTCTCTTCTCTGTTGAACAATCCTAACTCTCTCAGCCATGTCCCAGCCCAGCCTTGGCCTGTCCCCAAGGAGGTGCTCCATACCCAGGGCTGGACCTGCCCTGGTGTCCCTCAGCTGCTTGCTCCCGTGGTGCCCTGGCTGCCAGGCCCTGCCCTGACAGACTCCCATGGGTAAGCCTCACTGCTCCTGGGACGCCAGGGAAGCTCTGACATTGGTGGACTCCCCATACACACACACACCTGAATTAATTTATTTTTAATTATGTACAAAATCAACGCATGCTCTCATACAGATATTACCAGCTGATACAGGAATAAAAAGGTAATATCCTGGCTGTTTGTTTCTGTAACTTGATCATAAAATCAGGGATATTATTTTAAAACTACAAAAAATAAAAACCAAGCCACCAAAAAAAAAAAAAAATCAATGCAATTTTCCATTTGCTCTCATCAGAGAGGAAAAGGCCTTGGCCTCATCCATAGCAAGCTTTGCCCCCTGTAAGGCACTGCAGCCTCTGCCTTCTTCCAGGGGTATAAATTAATATCTCATCATTGACCATAATATGCCCTGTAACCGTGTTTATTATTACTGCATATTTTAGACAGGTGGTAAGTATTGGCACTTTTTATTATGCTGATAAACAATGTCGGGCTGCCAGGTGAAATGTGTTGTCGGGGTGATTTCTCACCTCCCCGCAGCCTCCTGTGGGCTTCTGCTGGGGCTGAGGGAGCTAGCAGCTCCTCTCTCCTGCTGGGATCAGCCAGGGCAGTCACTCTCTTCCACACTTTCCACCTAGGTAAAGCCACAGCAGTGCTTATTTCTTAGAGGACTGAAAGCAAGTACTGCTGTCTGTCTTCCCTTGCCTCCTGTCCTCATTGTCCTCGTGAGTGCTGCTGCTCTCTCAGATGCCTTGCCTTTACTCTGCAGCAGCAGCATTGGCTGTGCTGGTCCCTGCCCCTCCTGAGCTGCTGCCCTTCCTGAGACCTGGAGCCTGGTGTGGGTTGGCCAGGAGACCTGAATATATTTTTTTATTTAGAGAAAAATCCTTAGGCACACCCATCCACTGCTTCTTACATGATGTTGCCTGACATGTATCAGGTTCACACTTAGTGCTCACACATATGTGATATTGCCTTGCAGTATCAGACAGAGCCTTTCTCAAGTGTCTTTCAATCTCCTCTTGCAGCATCACATCTATTTACCAGGTCTGCCCCTCAGACACCTTGCAGCACACCACAGAAGGTATGTGTGTCTGTGCAGTGTGTCTACATGGAGTGCTGTGGGGAGATTCCTGAGCAAGATTTAGACACCTGGGAGCAAATTCACCTTGATGGTGCTGGCAGCACTAACAGTGTTATGTTTCTTCCAGTACATAAATTATTTTGGCTATGTGTTCAAATCCTGCATTATATATACAAGTGTACTGTGTCCTGTCTGGCAAGAACAACAGCCATTGTTTCTCTGCAACCCTCTTGTCCAACTAGAGATGAATGTACAGGATTGTATGCAACTTATTTATAGATCCATTGTTGTCACATCTGCAAACCCTAGCCACTAAGAAAAGCAAAAAGATTACAGGAATATTAGATTACAACTTTACTTAAATATTCAAAAGCTAGCATATGGCAGAATTTGGGTTCTTGATGCCTCTTTGTTCATTTGATGGCTTTGTGTCTATGTGATTACTCATTACTGAAGTGTACCATTTTGTTTCTGCCCTTACTGGTTGAATATAGATTCTTTAATAAAAAAGGCCATGGTAGGCATATAGGGGGTTAAAAGGTTCCAGGAAGGAATGGTAAATAAATTTTGGTTAGACTTACCTTAATAAGAAGGATTTTGGTTTTCATGGGGAGGATCATCCTGCATTTTCTTTCTTATATTTTCTTGATGTCCATTAGGAAATAATAAAGTAACTGAATTAAAAGCTGTCGTAGATGGAATCTAATGTTGATTTTATCTGCTTCATGTAGTTTTGTGGCATTTCAGGTTTGTTTTCTTTAATCAAATATACCACCTACTGTCACTGTTGAGGTGGATAAAGGAGTAGGTATGTGAAAGATAACAGGATGTAGGATCTAAAGTCTCATAGTTCCTTTCCTTTGCCCACAGGGTGCTGCTGTGAAGCCTGTAGAGTATCACAGAACCAGTGTCTCCACAGCGTCATGTCGGACACTTAATTCTCAGGTGACCTTGCCTTGTCTGAAGATAGAAGACTTCCTTTTGTACTCATCTGTACCAACCACTTTTGTTTCAGCAGCTACCATGCCGGTAGCTATGAAGTTTACAAAAGTACTTTGGATAGTAAAGATTTACAATTTATCAAATGAAATATTGAGCACAGGATAATGCAGCCCAGTGGCTTGTTGGGGCTTCTGTCCTAGGTGTACTTCCTTTGGTAGTGCTGTACAAGGGACCCTGAATGAAATGAGGGAAGGACAAGGGCATGGCAACAGGTTTGGAGTGGAATATATGATGTATGTACTATGTGGTCTTTCTAGTGGAGATTGCTGGGTCTGCAAGCCTCTGTCCAGAAGTGAAGCTGCATACTGTTTTCCTGAGACAACAAAATACAGTAACAGCCTCAACTGATTACAAAAACTGGTGAGACCTTTGTGTCAAATGATGTACCAATTTAAAACCTGGAAGTGAAATCCAGTCCTAACTCTTAGATCTTTTCCTTACTGGGGGAATTCTCCATTGTGCTCCATTTGGACATGCAGCCTGCTTTGGGGAGTGCTACCGTTATGTGACCTCATAGTTCTTGTCCATTGGTATGATGGAGACATTCTGGTGAGGGATGCAGTACCCTGAATGTGAAATTCTCTGATAACTGGGTGGCTAAAAGCTAGATCTGGATTTTGATGCCAGTGGCCATCTCTATTTAAAATGCAAGATAAATTAATCTTCTCCCCCAACATTATCAGAATCCTACAGATGGTGTTATTATAAATAAGTTCTGTTTATCTAAAAGTATTAGCATTTAACTCTAGGAGAAATGGTTCTTGTCATGTGTGGTTCAGATCTTTATAGATGTTAGGAGGTTCTTTTGCCTCCAGCAGGATGAATATACAGAAAAAGAATAATAATAAAAAAAAGAGTTATACTTGTTTTACTGGCATTTACAATCTCTAGTAGTCTCTTATATGTGAATACTTAGCTGAGCAACTGAATTTATGGAAGGAAAAAGTGTTATCCATAAGTGTGCAAATAGCATTCACGAGAGTTATTTAAGCTAATGCTACCATAGGCATGCTTCTTATCATAGGTTGATAATTAAAACTGAAGACAGAGAATGAGCTTGTTGCACAGGAACATAAGGGTTAAGAAATCATTTTAAGGATGAAGAGTTGGTGTAGGTAGTTTGGGAGAAGGTGGGTTGGTAATGAAAAAATTCCTCCTGAAAGAAACCAAGGTACAATCAATTTTTAGACACTTCTGTAAGGAAAATGAGGTAATCCAATCAAGGAATGCAAACAGAGCCATTTGGTTAGATGACCAATTACATTGGGGCAACAGTGACTCATTAATATTTGTGCCATATGTTTATGAAGAATCCAAGGGCTACATTAAGCAAACTTGAAGCAACTGGGACTTAACAGGTAACTCATAGCGGGAAAAAAACAGACCTAGAGAAATTATTAACTTTATTCACTGGAAATGGTATGCCCCCCTTTCTGAACAAAGTCATACTCAACGTCCTTGCCATACTATATTAATGATGGGCTTTGTCTTACTGTGTGTATTTTGCTCTGAATCATTTTGGATAACAGGTTGATGAGCTTTCTGTTTTTCCTTGAAACATAGTCTGTGTTCCCTAAATGAAAGGAAATGTAAAGCTCTTTACATTTATGCAGTCATTAATTAACCTGCAACAACTTAGTGGCACCAAGGGACTGAGCGCGTTAAAAATAGATGTTGAAGTCAATGACAACTTTGACAAACTTTTCTGGTTGGTTGTTAGGGGTTTTTTTGTGTTGTTGGGGTTTTTTTTGTTTGGTTGGTTTGGTTTGGTTTTTGTCACTAGAGCACTTAACTATTTAATTGAACTGGCTACCTGAAATCGTAATGATGTAGTGTTATGTGTTAAGACCGTCAAGGTTTTCATTGGTCATATCCATGTTATTCTCTTAGTCCACTTCATATTTAATGCCCTGTAATGTCCTTTTGTTCCAGATCTCAAATGAATACTAGGAAGCAATGTGTCATAGAAAAGTCCTGTGTTGATAAGTGAATCAGGGATGAGAAAATTATTTTCTTTGTTCCTGGTAGTTTGTTTCCCCTTTGGAGCTGAAAGTAGTGAGCTGGAGAAACTGAAGTTCAAATCATACTCATGGTCATGATGTTTGGCATGGTCAGATGGTTTGGTGTTCAAAGGGTCACAGGTGACTCGTGTAGAGAGCTTTTTAGCAATGGAAAATTTCCTAGTCAGATAGATATCCTAGTAAAGATAATCCAAGGTCAAATGTTGAAGTAGAAAGCACAAGCCAGGAAAGATCTAGGGTTTTACACTTTCATTTGCTACCATCATAATGTGGGGATGGGGATGGGGATGGGGATGGGGAGAAGCTGTGTGACTAAATGTCTCTTTGGATACTCGTGTCTAACACGTTAAACCTCAGAGCTCCTGTGTGATTCTCAGACTTGTTATGTGGGTTCTGTTAGAGCAGCCACCAAGGATGTGGGAGAGTCAAATTCCACTCTGATGAAGGAAAGATTTGAGGCTTGATTTCTTGTTCCTTGGACATCCAGGGAACGCTGCATGGTTTCACATCCCAAAGGGAGAGAATTGCTAAGCTTCAGCCAAGAGTTATGCCCTGAAATTTGTTTGAAGAGCAGGTCTTATGCCAGTTCTTTTGCTTATGAGCAAAATTCACCTGAACTGTCTTAGGCATTTTTGCAGACTATGCCATCTCCTTTGACTTCTATCTGTAGTTAACTGCTGGCTTTTCCATTAGGTGCCAAGACTAATGGCAAAACCAACAAAACTAAAGTTTACTGTGCCATCTAACCCCTTATCTGAATCCATGTCAGTTTGCTTTTTGCCTAGAATTAATCAATCAATGCAGCACAAGCCTTCAATGGGCTTTATGGTTTTTTGGACTACTTTTTTCCCCCGTCTACTACAGGCTCTCTCTGTTCTAAAACTATTACTCAGTCTAACAGATTTACTCCTAGGAAAACTTTTCAGGGAAGCAGTCTACGTTTTCATTTCTTCTTAAAGTGAAATAATGCACAACCATGTCTTGTGGTGAGTTCTGTATCCTCACCCTGGCCTCATAACGGTAACGTTTCGCCTGCCCTGAAGAGTAATGCCTTAGTGTTGACACACTTCAATCCACCAGATGTCAGCTGTTGAGACCTTCTGCAAAGTGAGATCATGTTCTTCCAGGCCTGTTGTGTGAGTCAGCTGAAAAGACTCTGCAGTGCTGGTGAGGAGGGGAGTGCCTTATTTTCATTCTCTGACAAAGTTGCTTTCTTCCTAATTAAGACAGCAGAAAAGAAAATTTTACTTTGTCTTTATTGTGCACAGTAGAGGACAAGAAAAGAAAAAGTTGATTAGAACCTCTTAGGTGCAATGTTTTGGTCCTGACTAGTCTGTCAAATAAGCTAAAGGTAATTTTTTTCTTTTAAATGTGTCTTAATTTCCTTCATATTCCTGTAAAACAGTGGAAGCTGAAGTAAAAAAAAAGATAAACCACCAACAAATAATGGGATTTTACCATTATCCATAAAGAACAATATATTCATTGATTCTTTTTGTGTTATATAAAGGCAGTCGACTGAAATTTCAGACACAACAGCAATCTTTATAAAGTACAGGGACTTTAACATTTCAGGATCTGAAAAAGTATTCCAGCAGAAAGTTCCAAAGGGCCTCAGTCTGCCTCCTTGGGAAAAGCCAAGAACAACAGAAAGGTTTTGTGGTATGGCTTGAAGGTCAATAAATCTTGGCTCTGCTGAACCAAGGAGGGAAATAAAAAATCTGAAACTGAGAATCCCTCACGTGAAGTTTCCTGTGGCTGAGCTTGCTTGGGTCTGTCAGTCAAGACAATTCCACCTACCATATCCTTAGGAAGAGCTTGTTGCTAAAGATGCTCAGATCCATAGGCAAGCAGGACGTGTGGCAGTGGCTGAAGCAAGAGGCAGAATGACCACAGAGGCCTGTGCAGTAGCATGCATTAACAGCATCGGTCCTCAGTGAGGGGCTGCACCGAGAGCTAGGTGCTGGTTGTGATCCACAGAGTGGATCCGGAACAGAAAGCTTTTGGTCTGCAAAGCAGGGGCTCTCAGAGTGTTTCTGAGCAGTGAGGTGTGCACTGCTGTTCAGAAGGCCCTCTCAGGCAGCAGAACAGACTAACGACATCTGTATGAAGGTAACGTGCGCTGCTGCAGTTGGGTAGGCTGTGTGCTCCCTGCATCACTTGCATGCACAGCCCAAATAATTTTTCTAGGCAGTATTGCCATTTACACAGCGTGTAAAAGTGGAGATGGCAGAAAGCTTTGTAGGCCAGGGCAATATGTGACATTTCTGGGTAGAAGACGACTCATCAGTTGCTAGTGATTTACAGGCACTGTTGGAGCAGAACTGCTTGAGCAATTCTATCTGCTTCCCTAGAGGCCCTGAGAGCCGCCCGCTTCAGAGCTCCAGGCTGGTGGCAAGGTCTGTTCTGCTGTGTTTACAACAAACTCTTTTTTTGCACATACAGTATTTTTCCCCCAAACCAACATATTAACTCAGATGGGATCAGTTTTTGTCTGACCCGTTGGGGAAGAGTGCACATTTAGAACAGCTGCAAATGAACTAACTGCTAGCTGGAAATGGTCAGGCAAGAGTCCAAACTAACATTAGAACAACAGAGAGGGTGAAGCAAAGTGCTTATTTTTTTGCTGAATCAATAGCTCTGTCCAGGTTAACTTCAAGGTGTTGCTTACTTCATTGCTGTGCATCACATAATTAATTTTTTTTCTGCATTTGGAGATCCAATTTGTGCAGCGTGCTTCCCGCTGAGGCTTCACCTAGGTTTTAGTTTAATTTAGCTAGAGGGTTGGTGGTTTTGTGTGTGTGCTTGCTTCCCCTCCCCGTGCTTCTAAATCTAGCTCCTCATCGGGAAAACAAGGAAGCATTGCGGTTAAAAGCCTAATGGAGAAGCTGGCTCTGGTACGCAGCATTCTCACCCCTCGAGAAATCTTGGAAATGGTGCATGTCTACAGTAACTAATGCAGCCTCTGCAGTGATAAATTTATTCCTTCATTTGTGAGCAAAATTGATGCACATTGCTGGGTCTTGATGACCTCTGCTTTTTTCTGTCAGTTTCCCCCCTGTTTGCATAACATTGTGCAAGTCGGGAAAGAACTCAGGGCTTTTCACAACTAAAGGATTCAAGCAGTTACATTTCCAGCTTTTCTATTTGACACAAACAAACAAGAAAAAGAAATCTATTATACCCTGCTCTGTATGGGAATGATTTGAGCTACTCAGCAGTCTTGCTTCAAACTCTTTCCTTAAAAAGGTAAGTAACTACTGCTCCACTCAGTCTCAGATTTCCAGCATAAAGGCTGGATTGAAAAGCCAAGGCACTGGAAAATAAGACAGATAGATGTGGGCAATATATTAAGCTAGAAAAACTTTGTTAGCTTTCATGCCCCATGCTGTTGTATATTATTATTAGTTGCAAAATAGCATAGCTTGAACGTTATTACTGCACATTAAGGAACATTTCACTTATAATTATGGAATAAAGAGAAGTGCTTACAACTTACTTACCAAACATTTGCTTTGCACACACATGAGTTTCTCTTTTTATAGCCTTCTTCATTTTAAAAAACTCTGCAAATAGGCTGCTTTCTCTTTCAGCTTCCTAGTACTTTGTAATTTCAAGATGGCAGTGAAGGAAAAAAACGCACATATAAAAATCTACTTTTAATTGAAATGCATTACGTTATTGTGGGTAACAATACTGAAATTGAGCAAAGGGTCACAATATTTTTCAGCTTAATTGGAGACTTGGTGATTGAGGAACTGGAAAGGGCTTTATTATTTTTAAGAGCATTTGGGACACTCCTGAAAGGGTATGGTATGGGGAGAGAGTTCCTTGTGCCAGCGGGCCTCTTCTTTTTCTCTTGTAGACAATTGAATCAAGGATAAGTTGAACCAGTTCCACATGAAAGCTGGTCTTGATTTTGTCCCCACTACTCCTACTGCAAGAGTTTTTCACCCTTTATATTCCTCCTTTTTAACAGCAAGAGAGCAATTAATGGCAGTTCTGCAAATTGAATGACTTCCATCTCTGGCACAGAGAATATTGCATAAGGAGTGTGGGTTATTAATGACAATATGTGGCTGTTACCTAAGACATCTTCACCAGTAGATCTTCAAGTTCTTTAAAAATGAAGTGACTGTCAGGGTCTCCATTTTGCATATGGGAAATAAAAGCTTTGCGGAGTGAGGACTCAAGGTCATCTCCATCAACTAATAACAGAACTGGGATTAGAGACTAATCTGTACAGTTCCAGGTCACTGTGTTAACCTAGTAGATCACACTGACTTCCCCTAGGGTTAGAAAGGGATCCCTCAATTGATGATAAGACAGTACTAACTAAAGAAGCCAGGGTTTTTGAAAGTACCTGGGGGCTTAAAATGTACATTTTCCACGCAGACCAGTGCAAAGGTGCTGAATGTCCTGATATATCCTATTGTGTTTATCTGTTTCTGAAAGATGCAAACTGTAATAGCTTGGTCTTGCAGTCCCATTTTTATTAAATGTATATGTGTGGAGATGATGCTCTGCTCACTTTTTGAGGCCATTCAATTAAGCTTATAATTAGAGATTTGCTGTTGCAGCAGGGAAACAGTTACAACGCTGCCTCAGCTCCGCTGCGCTATGAGCAACACATAGCCAGAGATGATTCCTTCTGGAAACTGTTTACTGCCTGAACAGCAGAGTCCAAGGGTGGCAGTGAGGCACAGAAAAATGATACCACTTGTGTCACCTGGAATGGACTTGGAACAGACCCGAGAGCAGTTTCTGCTCCATGACTCGGCTGCAAGCCCTCCTCAAGGAGGATGTTTCCATGCAGTTTTACACTTCCAGTTTTAGAAGCACTTAAGACCAGATATTTAAAACCTCTTTTGTGCTCACAGTTTGTAGATATAAGAAATCCCAGGCTTAATTTTGCTTCCTGAAGTCTCCATGGGTGTAGGTTGGGGAATTTTGATCTCTAAGTGCTTATTTACAACTTCAGATTGGATGCCAAAACAGTTCTGGCAACAGCTTTGCACCAGAGGCAAAGCTCCTGTCTGCTGCTGAGCAGCTCACTGTTGGAGGGTGCAACGGGCAGGAAGGGATGGCAAACCACAGGGGGAAGGTGGGAGCTGCCTGGCTGCCACTGTGAGGTGCCTGGGGCTCACTCAGTGTTTGAGCCTACTGGGGTTCCAGCTACAGCCACACTGGAGTCAGGGCCTCCCAGCTTGCATGGGGTCAGTTAATTCCTGCTGTGTCAATCCTGATGGAAAGCAATCAGAAAAAGGAAGCCACCCTCTCAGTCCATAAAAGCCAAACCCCCTTCCCAAGGTCTCTGAATTCAGCGTTGCCCCGCTTTGCCCTGTTTCCTATGGGAATGTCCTTGCTTTCTCTGGAGGAGCAGATTGCAGGGCGAGCAACCCAGACAGTGTAACAATTCAACCGCATGTTTTTGCCTGGATTTTGTCTCATGCATAAGGTTGCTTGGGTTTTTTAGTTTGTTTTGCTCATATTTTTTTAACTGAAATGCTTACTTCTCTGATGGAGGCAAGAAGCTGAGTTTGATGGTAGCTATGCTGCACAACTGAGAACTAGCAAAGAGCCACCGTCTGTAAGTAGCCCAGTTTCACTGCCCTCAGTATTGTGGGTTACAGCAGACAAGCACCACACCATTTGTTTACAGTTTTTGACCTATCATGTCATAGTGCTATCATAGCCATTGAACTGCAGATAAGACACGTGCCTGGCATATAAGGGTGAACATGGAATCAAAAACATGCATGTGCACACACACAGACACACACGTATTCCTTACAACTTTAAAGTCTTGCAATTTTTCTGTTAAAAAAAAATAAAATTGAAAAATATCACTTGTCTCTAGCTTTGAAACTTTTGCATAAGCAGGTATACCAACTCCAAGCTTGTTTCTCTCTTAAACTAGTGTCAAAGGAAAGACATTGCAAAAGTGTTATTGTTCTGCACCACAGTTTTAAAACAGTCATTGTATTGAGAAAATAGATGTTGTAGACAAGTTTCCAAATCCTTATAATCTTGGAAAGTGCATATCGATAGTAGACAATTAAATCTCTCTGAGTTTAAATCTAAACCTCACTTCTAAAATGGCTGCATCCAAATATTCTCTTTCAATGTCTTTTGATTGTGGTCTTTCAAAATCCTGAGACTGGGCTGAAATATTTTATGATGTTCTCATTTGTAACTGAAATATTGCCCTACATATGGTGCTGTAGTTGTAACTCTGGTCTGTCTCCAAACTTTAACTGCTTCTTAGTTTACCAACTTTCAGTCTTTCTCTGTAATTCAATGTGTAACATTCAGTAAATTATAAGATATCCTTAGAACTAAGAAGGAACGAAGGAACTTACCTTGCATTACACTAAAGCCATTTTTCTATTCAAAAACTATCCATGACCACACAGTGATGTGCTCAAATTTATTGATTATTTTAGGTAACTCTAGTACTATGTGTATAACGCTTTGAAGTCTGGTGTCCATTATCATATTTACCAGCAGCATTCATGCACTTGTGCAGAAAGCTAAAGGGAAAGGACAACTGAAGGGACTGAAGCCAAGTATCTTCAAAGACAAAGTAATATTTTTGGATTTTTCAATATTCAACTAGCTATACGTTTTAGCAATACATTCATCAATAATCTAGTGAGTGACAGAAATGCTATAATTAATATGCAACTTCTAAAATTAAAAATAAATTTGGCTTATCTATGTGACAGTGAATAACTCCTAATGTCATTTTCCAAGAAATATGTGAAAGGAGAATTTATAGTAGAAAGTCCACCCTGTTTTGTAAGGAAAACAGATGTTCATTAATAAACAGGCTGACCACGGAGCACTGGAACTACCATCTGGATGGGATGTTGTACAGGATTTCCCCCCTCCCTTTCAACAATTTACTCAGTGAAGTTCTGGTAGGGATCAGTGATTATTTTTTATTTATTTATTTATTTATTTTATCGCATGTTTGGAAATACCTTAAGGTTATTTTCTTCCCTTCACATAATTTCTTCCTTTGTGATTTTAAACAACTTAATAAAAAGAGAGAACCATAAAGCATTCCATTCTGGAAATGGAGGGGGGAGGAGGAGTCAGGGGGAGAGAAAGGGAAGAAAATTGTAGATAGCTGTAGTAGCATCTCTTATTTCTCACTGCAAAACTGCTGGTGGTGTATAACATTTTTTGCATTTCTCCCCCTCAGCCATCATACATGGAGGATGCCATGTGTGTGCTTGTGCTCTTTGTTGGCTGAATTACAGCAGCACCTAGAGATACCAGGCAAAATCAAACTCCTCTCTGTGCTCTGTTCTGCCTGTGAGTAAAGGAAGGGTGTCCTCACCCCTGAAGAATTTGCCACCTGGGACTGCAAGCCAGTAGGCAGTTCATGCGTTAGTGTTAAACTGTGACATGGAATTGCCTTTCTGGTGGATGACCTGTTAATTGTCATTGTGTGGGACCTATGTGTGTAAGAAGTACTGTCATCCTTATTTTGCATATGGAAAAATGAGGCTCCAGAGAAAGCCAAAAATTAAAAACCAGATGTTCCTATTTCTGTATTGAGCATCTTGATGCACAATGATTCTTTTCTGTTTCACCTCAGTGTACAATTTAAGACCTTCCAGGGGTCTCTGCTTCTCTTTGCCTATCCAACTGTTGGGATGCTGAGGCTTGGGCCTGCTGTGGGGACCTCTGAGTACATACGCGAGAGAGGGGGATATTTTACCACACAGCACCAATGTTTCCACGATGTTTCTTGTGACTGGTGCAAGGGAGTAACACTACATATGTCAGATCAAGCAAGGTGCTCTAGTTGTCAGATAATTACAAGCACTTGCTAAGTAATTAATGTGCTTGGACTTCTTTTAATATCTATATACCTTCTTCAGACTGTTTTACTACACGCTATCAAGACTCCTAAATACTTTCTTAGCAACCAAAACAAGAAATGACTTGATATTAAGTGTGTTACCTATTCTGTAGTCACTGCTGGCTGCCAACAATTCATCAGTACACTGCTTATTAATTTTCTGTGACGTACTGTTTATTGATACTGCTTTTATTGTGGTACCTCACCTCAGCCATGAAGGGAGGACATGCACCTTCATCTCGAGCTAATGGCATTGCTGCCAATGCTGCAGGGAGGCTGAAGAGCAATGTGACTAATAAAACACAACCAATAAAAATATGAAGGAAAAAATGTCCCTACTAGTAAGAAATGCATATTCCAAGTGCTTGCACAGTGCCTGGGGCTGTTAATCATCACTCCATGGGCACCCCTAAACAACTCTAAACAACAGTTAGAAAAGGATCAGATGGCTGTTTAGGGGACTCGGTAGAGTGGTATTTGTTTGACTGGCAGGTAGCCATGCTTGTAAGTTGTGCTGTGAATAATAACATTTGCTGAAACGTGAGGGTGAAGGTTTTTTCTTCTACGCTGCATTTAGGACTCTTTTCCAGTTTGTGTGAGGAAGTGAAGGAGGAACTGGACTTAAGTGGTGCTGGCTCATTGCAGGCGGTGGTGGGGCCTGCTGAGCAAGCTGCAAACAACTGCTCCAAGCGGTTCACCTGGACTGGTTTCTCCAAAGAGGAAGAAAACAATCTGTTTCTAACCACTGATTAATAGTTCTTTCCTCCCTCTTTCTTGCCTGCATTTGTCATGGAGGAAGCTCGTGAGCATTCTCTCCTCTTCTCCAAGTCCATATGTAAACTTTCCTCTAGTGTCCATTCCATTCATCTTAAGCACTTTTGTTATGTGGGTTTCTCCTCCTCCCCTTCCCCTTCTGAATTCATCCCCTTGCCATTTCTGTCCCTTGACTACTCCTGCTGAGGGTCCATACTGCCTGTGGCAGTGGCCCAGGAGGTGCTACCTGCAAGGTGCCCTGTGAGTGTCAGCTCACCTCCTGAAGCTGGACATTCTACCTGCCAAGAGAGCAGAGGTCTGCTGTCCAGCCTGCTTTCCACCCTGGCTCTACAGTGCTCTGGCACTGTGAGGCTCACTTGGCCAGTATCTATCATTTTGCAGGAAGTAAAAAATTGTGTGCAATCATCATCAGTCATTCATTATCAGCCCCTCTCAGCCTGCTGCTGGGCAAGACCTTCTCTTCTGCTTGCTTCCCTTGTCCTGATTGCTGCAGTTATTTATTTATATATTTCCTTTTGCCAGGACTTTGCCACACTTGGAAAGCAAAGCTGGCTGATGATAGTAGAGCATGGTTTGCCAAAACTCAGCCTTTGCCTTTCATAAAAAAAAAACTTTACTGCTGGTGATCCACATTTATTGAGTTACTTGGATAGGAAACTGTGGAGTTTACTGAGTTTTAGCAAGAGGCAGGGACACATACTGGTAGAAGCTTCGGTAGGGACTGGTCATCTGAGCACATACCTGAGATTCTTAGTGGAATCCTACAGCCTGAAGGCCATGCCAAGAGATCTGCCATCACCTATACCAGCTAGGAGCCTATGTGTGCTGTAGGCACACCTTCAGTGGCAGTGGGGACATAAAGCTTATTTGATTTGATGAGCAGCAAGACAGCAGTGCTTCAAAAGTTTCTGAGAGAGGACTGAATTTTTGAAAAGATCAGTGATTCCAATTTACAGAAGCATCCAGGAGCTTGGAGACTCAGCCAAAGTTTTGTGAGTTACAAATACTGAGGGATTAGGTTTTCCTGAGACATTTTCCTAATGTTTCCTGGTTTGAAGGAGGTTTTTTGGCCGATACTTTTCTCTGTTGCTTCACAGGTCCAAAACCATTGGGAGCTCTCATATAGGAAGACAAAGTAATTTTGAAGTACTGTGTTTACTAGGTCTGTTCCAAGTGGGAATAAATAATGTAGTATTTAAAATGACAACACGAAAGATCGTTGCCTTTAGGATTTTCAGTGTTTCTAGTGCAGGCAAAGCTTTAGACCTAAGCATTTAGAAACCTCTCAGTGCCTGTGTTTATCTGATGAAGCCTCACCAACCTTCCCAGAATTGCAACAGCTTTATCAAAATCTGGAAGCAATAAGGTTCCCCAGTCACATGTGTTCCTGACTGACACACTCCTTGCCCTGAAGTGCCTAAGTTTCTGCTGATGAGCGTTCATAAAGCTATCTGGCACCATTTCATAGAGCTACCTGAGTGCAGCAGGAGCCTCAAAGTAATTTCCCTTTGACTAACTTGTCTTGAGGGTGACAGAGGAGACATATGCCAGATGTGCTTAGAGTAGACCTAATAGTGGACTTGTGAGTTAGTGTGCACGTACCCTTAAGATTAGAGTCCTGAGAACATATATATGGCTGGGAGGTGGGAAACAGGCCTGTATTTGCAGGCAAGAAGTGTTTACTCTTCCTCTTCCCCTCTGTAGATTGCTGAGTCAAGGGGATTTGCTGCTTTCTGGTCAGTCAGCCCCATCTCTACCTACAAAGTGCCTTTTCCCCCTACACTTAGCACCAGATACCATAAGTGAATCCTTGCACCTTGGTGTGGCAAATGTGATCCTTGCAAAGTGTGTAGCACAGGGAGCCACAGGGGTAATGGATTTCAGTAACAGGCTACAATCCTCCAAAATGAAATGTCTAAAGGAAAGGATTAGCTGTTTTGGCGCTCCTGACCCGAAGAGGAGGACCTACCTGTCTGCATAGCCAGAAACAGTGGATCTTTTTAATGGGATATCTTTTAAGGATACTAGGAGGTGAAAGAGCCCCTGTGCAGTTCAGCTGGACCTTTTGTATGGTTCAGGAACCTGAAAAATGAATAACCTTATCGTGGATCTTGCAGTATGTGCCTAACTTGCACATACTTCATGAGGATAGGAGTCCTTAAGAGTGGGATTTTTAAAGTTGTCTGCAACCTATTGCTCCTAAGTCTCTTTGAAAATCAGTTTGTTTCTGGATGTGGATGTTTCTTCAAGTTGGGATCTCTAGTTGCTGTTTTGTAGTTTCTTAGAGTTGCAGCTAACCTGAACGTTGCCCATTTGAGGCATATTAATATGACTTGTTAGGGCCAAACATCAGAAGAAAGCTTAGCACTTAAGAGGTTGAAGCTTAAGCCTGGATTCCCTCTTTGTCACCCATAATAAACAGTAACAATGATGATAATAAGAGACACATATTTGTCTCTGCAATGTGTGCCTGGCTAGGAATAATAATGGAAATTGGTATGGGTGACTTCTCACAAGCCAAACAATTGTAAGATAGATCCATTCCTTTTTGTTTCACAGGTGAAACTGGAGTGGAAAAAGTGAAGTAAATACCTTATCCTCTCCATTTCCTACCAAATTGTTTTTATCAAACAAAATACTCCCTTTTGGCCACCATAAGTATACTCACAAAAATATTCCCTTTGAAATGAAGATAAATTTACCATTTTTGCAGTACAGCTTGCTTAGTTTGCTTTTAGTGAAAATATGTAAACATAATACTTAGTTTGATATCAGTACAACAGTTCTTTCCTGACTTATTCTTGAAAAGAGTTTCTTGTGTTATGAAATTAGTGCAGAGGCAAAAGAGATTACCCAATTTCACAATACCTGCTGAATTTACCTGAATGTGTGCATTCAAATCTGGGAGTTGTATTTTCTGTTTAAATCTTCTAGTGTAAACACAAGCCTTTACAGTCTCAGTAGTTTGATTGATTTCTTGTTTTACATGGTCTGGGTTTTATTTGATTTAGTATTCAGTACTACAAGAGAAAATAAAAGTGAAATAATCCAGAAGCCTAAGATGAAGGACGCTTTGAGAAAGAATACTGTCCAAATTGTTTACTTTTTATGAGCTCTCAGTCTTTGGATTCACTCACAAATTTCCAGCAAGAACATTGCCTGCATGTGTATCTGTGTGTCCATGTGCCATGGATGTAAGGTAAAATGTGCCTGGCTGTAGATTTTTGTTGCAAACAGGAAAGTCAGCCCATTGTTGTTAAGTTGCAAATGTAAATCCATTTATGGCTTTGTAAATTTCCAATTTTGCACGCTATTGTCGTGAGATCAGTTTGGAGTTTTGCAGCTCAGGTATCCTTAAACCTCAGTGCAAACCCCAGAGATTTATGAACCCAGGTGAACCAAAGCTCCAGAAAAAGCTCTCACAGAACAGAGATTTGCAAAATTCTTATCTTCTGCCAAATTATTCAAGTGGAGAGCAGAGAAAATCTTTTATGTAATATTTAGGAAGTGAGGAAAAACAGAATAGGAATACGAGCACAACACCTCGTAATATGCCTCTTCACCTTGCTGTAAGAATTCTGATTGATAGAGTCCTCTGCAGTCTCCTCCATTAGGCTAATTTAGAGAGCTACCTGCACATTGCATGTATACCTTGCTAAGCTTTTCAAATTACTCCCTCTAAGAAAGAGGCGCTCTACGCTGTGGTTTATTAAGCCCACTTTGATATGTCTCAGTGCCAGACATGTACCTGAAAAGAAAAGCACGTATTGGATGGTGAGGAATTTGAAGGTTTGAAAATACTGGTATTGGTTTCTTTCTCTGCCCCTCCGCCCCTCTCTTAACATAGTTAGTCTTTATAGATGATAAAGCCAGAAGGGACCATTGCGATCATCAAATCTGACCTCCTGCTTAACACAGGCCATAGGCTCCGCTGAATTAATTCCTGTCTGAACTAGAGCATATCTTTTCGAAAGTCAACTTCTCACTTCCCAGCATATGAAAAGGTCTCCCATGACACCCATAGACCTTTCATAATGAACAGATTCTTCCCATGATACGGACAAATTGAGTTTTTCCTGGGAGGTACTGCCCCACTCTGAGCTGATAAAGGAAGACCCAGGAACTATAGGTATGCTGTGATTACTTCTTTTGCACTCTGTGATGTTCCAGGAGCTTGTGCATCTTCTGCTTTATGAGATATACTTGGCCTAGGGGAGCTAAGTGGAAGGATGAGGGAGAAGAGGAGGTGCATAATGGTATGGCCTCCAGCACTATTATTTATGACAGTATCCTTCCAGCAATCTGTGCCTGCATAGGGTGAAGGCATGGTTTCAATTCTGCCCTTGAAACATGGATTAAGCAATGTTGCTAATACATATTTGTCCCTGCGGCTGTCAAACATTTCACTGATACTAGACTCTGTAGACAGCTTAATAGCTAGGTCTTCTGTCAATGTTACTGCAGCAGTGTCTCCTTTGCTTTAAGATGCTGTTCAGATTTATTCAAGCAATAGGTGTAGCATGGTGCTTGGTAAATAGCAGCACCTGAGTGTGTGCTTGTATCATCGCTGCTTGCTGACATCCCAAGTGACCAGATGAAATGGATGGACTATGGAAACCAAGTGCTGAGAAGAATCCAGTGAGTGAAAGTTGGAAAGATCATCTATCTCGTCCCTGTTTTATGCCTCCTAACGGTTACATGCACAATGTGTTATCATTTTAGAAGCCTTTGAACAATAACTATCACCTACAGGAGTTGAAAATGTGTGTATGCAATAGTATTGGACAAATGGTTTTATTACTGTTGTTAGCATGATTCTTTACTGGCATTGATGTAATCTGTGTTGCTGGTTTTCACATAACACTTAGTATTTTACATATGACCTTGTTTATTTTCTCTGGATGCTAGGGACTGGAATTATCTGTGCAAAGATAAGCACTGAGAGCATTATGGTATGTACCCACATATGATAGCAATATTTTACTACCTATTGAAAAGCAAGACACAATTGAAGGATGACATTTTTCCAAGCTGCAAAATTACAGTTCACCTGTACGGTGGGAGGTGATGAATATTTGGCTTCTCAGTGCTATTGCCACTAACTGATGGAGGAGCAATGATTGGTATTACCTCTACTTTGCAATTGCTTCAATTCTCAACTCTGGCTTTTCAGGCTATCAAAGTTTTTCATGATAATTTTCTGCTGGAGTTGATTTTTTTCTCTTCGTAACTGATGATTGGAAAACCTCCAAATCTCCCCTCATCAGATAATTTTTTTTTTTTTGGTGGGTTATTTATATTCTTCAACATTTATCTCCTCTTCCCAACTAGCTGCCCATGATTGGCAAGATACCAGATGTTCAAAAGATCTGAGTCTGGGGCAGATTCTGGGTTAGAGGTCTGCATTGCAAATGGAGGCACTTCCTACGCTGGGAAGCTCTGTGCCACTGCTGTGTTTGAAGCAGCAAATAACGTGGCCACCTGTTGAAGCAAAATGTAAGCACACCAAATCTCACCCCCACCGCCCCCTCCAACCTTTTGAAATGAAACAGATGCCTAGATCTTTTGGAGTTCTTTTCACTTGCCTTGTGTTTCTCTTCTCTTCCAATAGTGATTGTGCGACTGGAAGAAAAAAACCTTTGGACCTTGTTTAATACCATTTTCTGTGTGGAACTGAAGGTGCTGGAGTGTTTTAGAATTTGACTCCTGTGATATCCGCTACAAAAATTACAGTTATTATTGTACAGTAATTTCTCTGAAGTTTCTTTAGCACCAATGCTCACGTGTACAATCACACCTTGAAAAATGCCTCTGTGTGACTTTGGTGTACTTTCAGACTTTCTTTTCTAGCCTCCAGGGACATGAAGACCTTAGCTCTGACCTACATTTCTGTTAATTCTCTTACTTGAGTCCCCTTTGCTTATTCTGCTTTGCCAATAATACCTTTATGTCCTTTTCCTGCCTTTCTGCCTACCTCTATGATCTATTGGTAACTGTTCAGTCCTCTCTAAAATTTCTGTTTTGCCTTGAGGCAAATGGAAGAAAAATGCACTGTGATTAAACTTAGTTATAGTAAGGAGAAATAACGTTTTTATTTTCTCCCTCAATTCTAAGGCAACTATTTGGGGAGTGGGAGGGGATATTCCATGTTTGATATTTTTATATTTTCTAGACCATGGAGTCTGAAGTAGGGGACAGTATATATAAAATATATATATTAGATTTTTTTTTAAAGATATTTTTAGATATTTTAGATATTTTTTTTAATTTTAGATATAAATTAGATTTTTAGATATTTTTTTAAATTATTATTATTTTTGGTGAGAAGAGCTGGAAAATCAGTGTTAATATTATTCCACAAACCTTTCTACCTTCCTGGTTGTTGTGAACTGGTAGTTGAAAGAAATTATCTGGGAAGGGCAAAGTCTTGTTATACGTCAAGTAGGGAAAAACACAACTTTTAACAAGTTGATTAAATCAAATAGCTTTATTTATCATGGGAAACCTGGTAATTTTGGCCAGATCAAGTTTCCTCTTGGTCTAAGTCGTCCTCCTAAATAAGGAATAGGGAGAATAAATTTACTTAGAGCTCCTCACTGGGAACTGCTGTTCATTTTCCTTTACCACTAACATCCAAGCTGACACTGTTTTTTAGCATTTACTAGTCTGTCTTTACTGTTCTTCATATCTTTGCCAGTCCCCTTGGGCGTTATACCTACTGAGTCCTGGTTTATCACCTGGTCAACCTCCCATTTTCTCCTGTACTTGGTGTTTGGTAGGATTAGTTCAATGTTCCGGGAGGAAAACCGAGCTATGTGATCAGCCTGACCCATCTCAAAGGCTTGACTACTGAATTACAAGTAGCAAATACTGGGAGTACTACTCACAGTGAACAGTTTATGAGCAATTTGTAGGCTGAAATTGGTTTGCACAAAACATTTATTGGACAGCTTCAAATAGAAAACGAACTTGTAAAAACTGCAGTTTGTTCATGAACTGCATTCAAGGGTATGATAAATTATGCAGTACAAACTCTTTTCCCGCTGTTAACTTCTCCAAGGGAGACATAAGAAGCTGCTGATGCCACTGGAGAGAGCTCAGGACCCATCACCCTTACTGTACACGAATACTGTTTAAATGAAAGAACTCATGTGAAACGAAGCAGATGATGGAATAAACATTGCAGATGCAACTGAAGATGCATGCCAACTTATATGAATTAGAAACGAATGTTAATGTTCCTCAGATCAAGAAATTACCAGCTTGTACCCAGTCCCAATTCTTAATTCTAAAAATACAGTCACTAACTTGCAGAAAACAGAAACTGCAGCTCTACTGTCATCCAAAATATCTAACCCTCTTTCTTCCCCGTCATTCTTCCCCCTTACCTAGACTGCCACCACACAAACCTAACAAAGAAGGAAGTGTAGTCCAATTGCTGTGACATCTTTGTGAGTTATGGTCTGTAGCTCTTTCATTTATGCAAATCCGGTTGCTCAAGGCAGGTATTCTGATGTGTCAGCTGTATGTAACCTGGGCTCAAATGACATTCTTACTTTGCTGATAATTGTCCTGCACCCTCTAATGTCTGTGAAGGAGGTGGATCATGAGCTGCTGTTCCAGGTGTCCTGGGTGAGGAGGATGAATGCTGCATGGCATTTTTTTAGCTGGGAGGGACATTGTTACTGTTGAGTCATTATGTAGTCTTTTGGGTTCAATTTCATAATTATGAAATAAGGTGAGAAGGAACATTTGAT
>VZTM01021112.1:231145-248411 GCA_013400555.1 Jacana jacana
AACAGCTTTTGAAAAATACAGCAATGAATGGAGAAACGATTTTGGCAGAGGGATGTACAAGATATTCCTTTTGAGGTAGTTAGCTCAAAAGCATATTTTAGAGCATATTATAGTTTATTTCAGTAAAACAAATGGGTCAAAATGATGCAGGTCTACTTCTGATCAAAGTTTAAATGCAGTGAACTCTTTTACTATAGGAAAAAACCACAGGTGTCAGGAAGCTTTTCTTTCTCTGTAAACACTGTGCTTAAACTCAGAGCTTTCAGAAGTTGTTCAGTACTGGCAAGGTTTTATAATGATTGGATGGAAATAAAATTCAGAGATATAATAGTTTATTTGCCAAAAAAAGACTGGCTTGGTTCTACCTAATCCACTGACAAAATTTGCATGTTACATTTGTTACTGTGAACCAATGACTTCTCAAATATTACTACAAAACACGGATGTTAGGTTTTTGTTGGTTTGGTTTGGTCCTCCTTAAGTCAATATTTCTATTTTTGTACTGATTTCCTTCAGAGCAAGGTTAAGAGCAGGTTAATCCTTTAATGCACTTGAACTATACAGGTTCTAAAGGAACTTAGTTTGTTCCTTACTTTCAATGTGCGTAGCTGAAGAGATCATGGTAAAAGAAGTGTGTACTGTCCCCTCAACAGCAGGGCTGTGTATGTGTTTAATTCTCTCACTGCTTTAGTCTATCCTGTATACCTAACACAAAATTAAAAAAAAATCCCTGAATACTGACTCACCACAGTCTCCTGTTCTCATGGATTCTGGATGTTGTACTGGGTTGCCTTCAAAATCTCACTGATGCTTGAGGAAACAGAAACAACTGCTTTATGTTAGTTGTAGTTTAATCATGTTTGTAGTTGAAACACTGAAATTTTCTTGATAAGACTCGCAGCAAGGTTGAAAAATCTGAGTGAGCCTGTTGCTCACAAATAGCTTGTGATATACATTGAGAATGTAAGTGGTATACAGTGCTGTTTACACTGGGATGAACTTCAGCGAAGTTTTTGGCACAATTTCTCTGGTACCACATGGCTTTTTGAAACTGCTTTCAGATTGACCACGCTTTGGATCTTTTTTTTTCTTTTAAATTTATGTATCTTGCATACGGGGGTAGAACCACTGTAGAGGTGTAGAAGTAGACTGCTGGTCACATGTACCCAAACTGGTACACCAAAAATATAGGAAATGTTGCTAGGATCTATCTGCTATAGATCAATGAAGTATGGGAAAAGGAAGGAATAGTCTTTTACAAGTGTCTTGTGGGAAAAGTGGAGAGACAGTAGATATGGTTTAGCTTAGCAATTTTTTTCTTTTTGTTCTGTTTGTATATTGCCTAGTCCAACATGGATTTTCATGGACAATCATGTCTGTGGTGGAGATAACCCTATATTGAGCTGCATAGTTGATAGGCAGTAGGAGAAGCCAGGAACAACCTCCAAACATTCTCCTCAAAACCTACTATTTCAAAGTAACATGAATTACATGCATATGCAGGTGATACAATTCCTTTTCTTCATCAGCTTTTTTGTCTTTCAGTGTCAGGCCAATCTCAAATTTTGGGTACTTTTTTTGTCCCAATAATGTAAATAAAGCAATTGTTCCTCAAGGCTAATTTCTAGGTTTTATAAATGGATAGACTATATATATCCTGTTAAAAGGAAAACTCCAAGAGGCTTTCCTTTCCCTTTAGGCTCTGTCTTTGATTTCACAAGAAGGAAACATTAACTAAGGCTGTCCTAGGAATGAGTAAGAGATCCTAGGAGCATATACAAGGATTCCCGTGAAACAAATATTATGCAGGTGACTATTATAGAATTCTTGGAAAGTGGACTTCGAGTGTACAATCAAAGCAAAATTGGAGCTATTCTTAAGCAAATATTTAATGCAACTTAAACTTTCTTAATTTTTTTCATGTTGACTTGGTTGTTGCTTTGCCAATCTTGCTAGAAGCATGAAATTATTATTTAACGGGCTGTCCGCTTAATAAAATCAGACAATATTTTTCATTAGTGCAAGATTTCTACCTTTAGTAGTACTGCAGAGAGCAGTGAATCCAGGTTATGTTACACTAGTCCTAAAGTTAGTTTTGAGTGTAAAATATTAATTTACATGCTATAATTTAAAAGGTAGCATTTCTGAATGATGAAAACCTGCGCTGTACAGCCTTGGCATAATATCTGGGATATTGTACTTTGGGGAATGAACTAGAAGCCCCGAGTACTGACAGAACGATTGAACACCTGACCCTATATTTACATTCTAGTATCTAATTTTTAATAGAACCAACAAAATATTCCAAACAAGGAACTGATATCTTGCCTTTTTGAAAGCTAGTGTTTGGAACAAGTCTGTCAATTTAGCTTTCTCCTTCAACTGAGTTCTACCTATGTGATTTTTGCTTGCTTAGCTACCTAAATTCCTTCTTTCCCCTCTCCTCCTCACTTTTTTTTTTTTTTTTTAATGCATCTCATTTCTGGACTCTTGAATTGTTATTATTTAAAACATATAATATTGTAGTTTTGGAGAGAGGCCCCTGCACAATTAGTATGGGGCTTTGAAAATTGAGGGCCAGGTAAATAATAGAGAGGAAGATCCACCCAGTGAGTTGTCTGGGGCTAGTCACCACTCACCCTCATGACTTAGGACTTCCTTAGTTAAGAAAGAAAGGTAATTGTGGTGGGTGACTCCCTTCTGAGGGGAACAGAGGGCCCCATTTGCAGACCAGACCCATCCCACAAGGAAGTCAGCTGTCTCCTTGGAGCTAGGATTAAGGATATACAGAAAAATCTCCCTACCCTGGTTCAGCCCTTGAATTACTACCCATTAGTGATATTTCAAGTAGGCAGTGATGAGGTAGATACCAGAAGTCTAAGGGCAATGAAGAGAGAATTTAGGTTCCTGGGACAGCTGGTTAAGGGATCAGAAGCACAAGTAGTATTCTCCTCTATCCTACCAATTACAGGGATTGACAAGGGGATAAACAGGAAAAGCAGATTAACTCCTGGCTCTAAGTCTGATGCAACTGCAGAACGCCGGTTTGATCACGGGTTGATGCACAGGACCAGGCCTGCTGGCAACAAGTGGGGAAAGCCTAACCAAAAGGGGAAGAAGGATCCTGGGACACGAATGAGCAGGGTTCATTGAAAGAGCTTTAAACTGGGTTTGAAGGGGGATGGGGATGAAACTGGGATTATTGTAGTGGAGCCTGGGAACAGCTAAAGCCCAACTAGAACTTAACCTGGCCTTGGATGTTAAAAACAACAAAAAGAATTTCTATAAATATATTAGTAACAAGAGGAGGACTCAGGAGAATCTCCATCTTCTGTTGGATATGGGAGGTGATATAATGACAAAGGATGAGGAGAAGGCTGAGGTACTTAATTCCTTCTTTGCCTCATTCTTTAGTAATAGAGTAGATAGTTCCCTGAGTACCCAGACCCCTGAGTTAGCAGATAGGAGTGGGGAACAGAATGAAGCCCCCATAATCCAAACGGAGGTGGTGAGGGACCTGCTCCAACACCTTGATATAAACAAGTCTATGGGGTCAGGTGGGACCCACCTGAGGGTACTGAGGGATCTGCTGGAAGTGCCCACTGATCCACTTTCCATCATTTACCAGGGGTCTGGAGAGTAAGCCTTATGAGGAGACACTGTGGGAGCTGCTGTTGTTCAGCCTGGAGAAGAGGAGAATGAGGGGGGACCTCATCACTCTCTACAGCTACCTGAAAGGAGGTTGTAGCAAGGTAGGGGTTGGTCTCTTCTCCCAAGTCACAGGTGATAGGGCAAGAGGAAATGGCTTCAAGTTGCACCAGGGGAGATTCAGACTGGATATTAGGAAAAAATTTTGACACCAAAAGGGTTCTTAAGCACTGGAATGTGCTGCCCAGGGAAGTGGTTGAGGCACCATCCCTGGAGGTGTTTAAAAGATGGGTTGACATACTGCTTAGTGGTGTGGTTTAGTGATGGGTCATTAGTGTTTTGGGGTTTTGGGTTTTTTTTTTATTTTTTATTTTTTATCAGAGATAGGTTGATGGTTAGACTAGATGATCTCAAATGTCCCTTTCAACCTAGACAATTCTAGGATTCTGTATATAATAGCCGTCTTGGTAATCTCATTTTACTACTTTGGTAGGAATTCACAAGAGATGTGCACTTGCACAAAATCCCTATTTGCTCTATTGTCTTTATTTTCTATAAGTGCTGCTCCTGTATGCCTTACCCCTCCAAAATTAGAGTCCCCTCCAGAAGAAATTTTCATGCCTGGGGAAGTCCCAGTTTACAGATCGTAAATATCCCTTATGATGGAGGGGAGGGAGGAGATGAAAAAACAGAGTTGGAAAAGTATAAAAGTATAAAAATAAACTAGAGAGGTAAGGCAGAACTACACTGAATACCACGGTGAGGTCCTGAGAACTCCCTGCTAAATGAGGCAATCCACAAAACAGTAACGGTTGCTTCTAGGAACCAAGAATTTTTCAAGTGTTATGAAGCAGTGAACGGTCAGCATGAGACAGAAAATGTACTGATGTTAGCCAAAAATCTGTGCCGGAGTTACTCCTAATGTTATTTTTTTTTCCTTAGTGATTTGGATGTAGACTTGCAATTTTCTTTTTATGCACTGGAGAAAATGAAGATTTTGAGTTTGTACCCAGAATGCTCCTTCTCTGAAGTATATAAATGTTTTTCCAATTTGCAACTATACCAAAAGGATTTGAGAAACCCTGTGTCATTGACAATACTACTGGGTGAAAGACTTTATGTACTTTGTGGAGGTGTTTTACCTGTGCAGAACCTTTGTAGTGTCATGGTCTGCAATTGAATCCCTTGAAAATAATATCTGCTGAGGTTTTGGTAGCCTAAACTATACATGCACCTTTTTGGCAATTTATTAAACATCGTAAGGGCCACTTCAGTATGTTTTACAGAACATTTTGGTGGTGAAGCTTACAGACAAAGGAAGATGATTGTGCAAGATGACGTTCAGTGGCAGACATTTAACCTGAATTTTGCCCAACCAGAAGTGATGCTGAAGGAAAGAGAATGAAACAGATGCAAGCATTAAATTTATCTGCAGTGAAAAATTTCACATCCTGCCTTCCCTACACATCAAAATATTTCTGCTTCATCAAAGTGCATCACTTTGGAAAAATCACATCTTTTTAATACAATTTCTCCTCTTGATACTTTTCAATCGAAAAATGAAAGCTTGAAACACACACACAAAATTTCAAAAATTATTTGTTTGGAAAATATCCAAGTAGTACATTTTTCTTCATTACTGGAACTTTTGTCTTTGTTTTTCTCTGACAGAAAATTTTGGCAACACCCCGTGTAAGTTTCCAAAACATCTTACTTTGGACACTTTTGAAATTTCCTTTGAAAAAATACCTCATCAGAAATATTTCCAGCCAGTTGTGATGGCAATCCTCTCCATGTTTTTGACTGTTCAGTTTCCACACTCATCTTCAAGAAAATAGGTGCTCTTTTTTTAAACAAAAATTATCAGAGTTAGTAATTACAATAATATTGACTACAATAATAACATTGAGTAGCAGTGTATTAGGGGGAGGTACAGAATTTGCTGTTGTAATGGTGTAGTGATTTATGTGTATTCTTTCCACTGTTCAGCTGGAAAAGCTGAATACAACTTTCAAGTGACTCTCTAAAGAGCAATACAACCCATGACAGGGCATCACCGCCTTATTGTTCATACTGCTCATTACAGTTCATATGGACTTGTGCTCTCTTCTGTGTCTGTATTTCCATGATGGAAAACCAACCTGGTTGTCTTTGACAGGAACGGTATGAAGTAATGGAGAAAATTGAGAAAAATAGTCTTGAATCTGGTGATACTGGGCAGATGCAAGATCTTGGATAGCTGCAACATATCTCATTAAGGCAGTTTAATGTGTTAGTTAAATAAGCCAAAATAATTTATGGAGTGTATGTTATTTTTTAAGCAACCTAAGTAGAATTGTGAATTTGAACTAGATTGACAAGTACATGCGGTTAGAACCAGAACTCTGCAACTGTAGATTGTACTAAGATTGTACAATCTGTACATTGTACAATCTGGAGATTGTACAAACTAAGAAGATTGTCTTAGCATTTTGAAACAAGCAGGACATGGATGAGCTACACCCCGTAGCTTGAAAAATTAAATTAAAAGTATGCTTTAGAATTATATAATAAAACTTTAGAGTATGTTCACCCAGAAGATCCCAACATGTGCCTTTTAATCTTTTCAGTATAGAGCATGTTAGTCAACTTTTGGTATATTTTTTCTTCCTTTCTCCCCGCCCCCTGCCTGCACCCCCTCTCCCCACCTTGACTGTTCTCAAAATGGAGCAAGAAAGGTGTGAGCTGTGTAGTCAAGTTGACAGTGCTAAAACATTTATTTGTTACCTTTCACAACACTATGTAAAAGGTAAAAGGTGGACTTTATGTTTTATGAAGTTTAATTTGTTCTCAAAAATGAAACAATATAAAATTATATCTGTGACTCTGTCATATAGGGCAACTCTGAAACATCCTTTGTGATTTCTGGATTTCTTCTTAAGAAATATATGAACCTTTCTGTATGAGTCTTAGTTGAACCCCTACTACTTATTCTGCAAATATCTATACTCACATTTGTTGTAACCAAAATTGTGACTATTTAAAGGTGAAATATGAGCCATATTGGCAATTGCATAGTTAAATTAATTTAATCGGATATTTTTAGTTTTGCTAAAGATTTTTTTTTTTTTTCAGATTTCTTTAAGGTAGATTTTAAAAAGATGTATAGATGTATTTGCTTTAAGGACAATATTTGATATATAGTTTTGGCAGAAGAACAAAGTATTTTGATTTGGAAATAAGACTTCATGAGAATTGTGGGGTTACCTTTTCTTGTCTCCATTCTTTCAGGGACAGGCTTCCCAGATACTCAGTAATTCTCAGGGATGCACTGAAGTCAAAGACATACACCGTGTGATGCTTTCCAGCACATTACCTTTGCATTGTCCTAGAGGAAAGGTTGCAATGACTTTCTGAGGGTGAAAGCTGTCTGCAAAGAGGACCAACAGGAGAGAATGAGAGCAGACAATGTCTGAATTATATATTTGTTTGTTTGTTTGTTTTGGCAGCATAGGCATATTTTTACGTCAGTGTGTTCTGAATTTTGGAAGAAAATTGTAACATTTGAATTGCCACTAACTGGTTTTCCTTGAAAATGCTGATTGAGAAGCACTTTTTAATGAGTACTATTCAGAACTTAAACCACAGGGGGTTTTGGTTTTTGTTACCTTCAGAGAAGGTCTTTAAATAATGTTCTACTTTGTAGAATATTTCAGCTGTCCAGGTCAGGCTCTACAGTTTACAGCTCAGTTTTTTAATGCCCTGAGGTTCCAACTGAACTGACTCAATTTAACATGCCTACCTTCCCAATTTAGTCTGACATCTAGGTTTAATGTATGAAACCAAACCCGCAGGATTCTGGAAAAGCCTCCAGCATGGAAGGCATCTCCACCCTGATGTATTTTCCCCAACATTTGTTTTATCCCCTTTAGAGAATATCTTGTCCAGAAGCTGAAACATCATGAGAAAAGGTCTTTTTGTCCTGAAGGACGTTGCAATCCTTTGGTGACTGATTCATGCTTGATGAAAGCAAAAATAATCTGTCCCAGATTCCCGATTCCATTTTGTTGTTGCTTCTTGTAACCAACATCTAATTTTAAAAAAACTGTATTCAGATTTAACTACTACTTTCTATTTCTGTGGTGCATTGAAGGTATTAATAGGGTCACATTAATTTATGGGAGATTTCTACATATGTGTCCTCCTGGTTTTCTGAGGAGGGGAAGAAATGAAAAAAAATCTGTAGGTTTTCCAGGGAAAATCAGATTCAAAGAAGTCTGGTTAGAATTAGCCACTCAAACAGTGGTACACACTGCAACAAAGCTGTGGCACAACCTACAGCTGACTGAGTCATCCCCAGAAAGATGTTTGCGTGATACACACATGATTTTTTTTTTAATGCTAGTCCTCTTTATGACATTTTGAGAATTATGAATCAGATCTGATTAATTACCTTCTATAAGCTGCCAGTTGAGACAAATCCAAAAAACTGAGCTTCAAGATCTTAATCTCAACCATTTTGTGTAACACTATGCAATGCAGATGAAGGAATCGATCACAGAGAAATGACTGTATAGTCAGGAAGGATTTTTATCCCTATTTGTCCTGCAACTTATTTTAGAACTGAGTTTTAGTCAGTCATTAAATTGATCAATCTATTATGCTACTTTCTGTCCCAGTTGCCTGATATTAGCAGTTCTGTCTACTTCACTTATAGCTTGCTTTTCTTTAATCACAAGTTTAAGTGATTGATTTAGTTTGTATGTTTCTTGGAGGTTTGTAATAGTCACATACCCCCATATCCAAAAGAGAGACCTTTACAAAATAATTTTAAAATTCCAGTTCAGTGTGTGTGTGTGGGGAATAACAGGGACAATTCTTCTCTTACTAAACAGATATTTAAAATACTTAAAAACAATTTGAAGGCCTTTGCATACCATTCTGGAGAGTTCTTTTCCATGCAAACAGAAGTTGTGCTGGGATTGATTCTCTAGTTTCTTTTTTGGCCCAAGATTGTCTACATGCACAAGTTTCATGGTTGGAATTTTTTTGTTGCCTAAGCAGCTGAATTTACAAAACTCATCCTCTTCTTGGCTGGATCATGCTGTCAGCTTGTGCTTGATTTTTCAGCACAGCTAAACTTTGGAAACTTTAAGTTCAAGTTATGGGTCCTTTAGACAAAAATCAGATGGCAGATCTCAACTACTTCCATGATTGTCTCTGGAGTTTTGGCTTAGTTTGCACAGCACCAATTGATACTTCCCAGATTTCAGATGGAAATGTTACAAACAACCTCTTCTTAGTATCCCTAATCTATTCCGTGTGAGGCTTGTCCACTCTTGAGGTTTAGCCCCAGCCAGCAACCAAGAACCAGGATGTCTTTTTGCTCAGTCCCACCCCCTCCCCGCCAGCAGCACTGTAAGGAAAAGGCAAAACTTGGGAGTTGTGGTAAAGGCAGATTAACAGAAAAGCACAGGAAAGAGGAAAACAACAACAACAGCAATACTGATAGAGGAATATACAAAACACCATTAACGTACAACTGCTAACTAGAGCCTGAAGCCCAGCCCGCTCCCAAGTAGGGATTTTCTTCTCTCTCCCCCAGCTAGTTTGTCTAGTTAGGGCCAGATGAACCTGGCTGTGCCCTATCCAAGCTCCTTGTGAAAATTAACCGTATCCCCACTGGAACAAGGAGATCTGTGAAGAATCTTGGATGCCTTCCTTGTCCAAATGTTGTCCAAGAGTCTTAGGCAAAGCTGTGCTTCATGGTCTACCATGGCACTAGTTTCTGCACAGTTTAAGAGTAGGATGGATGCTTTCAGTAGCAAATATGCAGTTCATACCACTTTATATCTTCTCTTTTATCAACAGGATGTGAAGGGACCAAGATGAAGGATTAGATTCTTAAATATTTCACTCTGGAGACTGATCCCAGGAAACTAGGGATGGAAGACAAATTTATTCCATTCTTTGTTTATAAACACCCTCAAAATCTAAGTTCTTTTGATCCTTCAGAACAGAATACAAATTCAGAATTAGATTTTGCATGGATTCTGTGTTCTTTTAAAGTGACATCCAAAGGAAAAAATAGGTATCCAATCACATGAGTACTGGAAAACAAATTTAATGGAGAAACATGGTGATTTAGGAAAGCATTAATATCCCTCAGCTGAAGAGAACATTTCCCTTTCTGTAGACAGTGCCCTCATGCACATGCTCGCAAGGTGTAAAGCTTGATGTCTTTTGCTTTTGTGTAATTTTTAGGTACAGTTTGTGGTGTCACTTTCTACCATTCTTTTGTTTGTTGTATTGTGATACTGGACATAATAATACTGATTGAACAAGTCACTTCAAAGTTTCCAGGTGTAAATGTTCATAGGTTTACATTTGGAAATGACTGAGCAGAATTACACACTCAATTAAGAAATCCTCTCTTTACATAGAGATCTCCAATTCTAAAAATCTTTCTATGGATATCTACTCCAAAAAGAATAAATAATGTGAAGAAAACCTCATCCTGTGCAAACTTGGCCCCTCCTGGTGGTTCTTTTCATCCTTCCTACATCAGCACTTACAGTAGACAGAGAGAGAGTGTTAAGAATGGAGCTATTTGCTGCATTTTTGTTTAGACATTCCTGCTGCAGAAACATTTTGTAAATGAGAATTTTATTCCCACTGATGCTTATTTTCAATTATTTTAAAACAATACATTAAAAAGCCTTGTAATTGAGAAAATACTAACTTGACTGAATTTTCACATTTGATTACTGACCACTGCTGAGAAGCCAAGTTTCCCCTATTTGCTGTAAGTAGATGAAAGCATGACACCAGGGACTTTGGCTCTTTGTCCCAACAAATAACTCATATTCATTCTGAGATAAAATGTTCCCTTTAGTCCTCATCTAATTACTAAATAGATTCAGTAGCCTAAAATCTTCAATCAAATCCTAACCTTAAGCCTTCATATAATTTTTCCTTCAGTTAATATCCTGCCCAAACAAGAGCTATTTATTAGAAAGATCTCTCTGGTTTAGTCGGTTATATTAACGTTAATAAAAGTATAGACCCTGTCCTATGCTAATTGAACACCTAGCATTCTTCTAGTGCTCTCATGGTTGCCTGTTAGTATTTGTAAACAGCATATGAGTACTTTGGTTACCACTACATCTGCAGATATTTTAGTTGTAAGCAGTGTCTTGGCACGGCAGAAAAAAAATTACAGTTCTTGACTGTTTCTTTACATTTAATTAGAGATTCTGTATGAACGTCCGTTGATTTAAAATGTGAGCTTAGGTCATCAGTATATGATTACCAGCTTAAGGGTATTTGTGATCTTACCTGTTTTTCTCCTGCTCTATAGGCAGGATGGCTTAGGCCAAGTTTTTAAATTTACTTGCCCATTTTCAGTGTGTAGTTGTAATTTATGTTGTGTGGACAGATAATACATGAAATGTGTGGAAATGTTTTACAAGAGTTTTGGATAGTTCCCAGAATTCTCTGCAATTACTGCTGTACATATCACCACTGTTGCAAACAATGCATCACCGTTTCTTTCTATTTGCAATAACAATTGTGCATAATAAAGTCTCTGTCCTACTTTACTTTCTTTTCTGTAGTTCTGGAAAATATTCTGTATTTAAGACTACCAGACAGGTACAGTTTTTTTTTCTTTTTCTCTCCCTTTCTTTCTTGTAAAGGACCAAGAAACTTGTGCTTAAGGAAGGATCATAAAAATAAGGAGAAACCCAACAGGAAGATTGTATTTTAATCCAAAAATCCATAAAGAAATTAAATCTCTTGGGAGAAAGAAGCCTTCAATTTTAAAGTTAAAATTCTAACAGAAGATTTAAAGTTTGAAATAATAGATTTTTATATTACAGCTAAGCTGAGAAATGATTGAAAGCTAGGGTGCTTAAAGCTTCTTAGACCTCTCTCTGCCATCTACTTTCACCTCAACAAGTTTGTGAAACATGAATACTTATGGTATCTAAACTCTTAAGTCTAGCAAAAATATTGGAAAAGAAGCGTCTAGAACTCCAGCTGCCAAAATCCACATCAGTCTGGAGTACAGCATGGAGACAGCTCTAGTGATCCTGGTGGGTGAACTTCTCACAGCCACCGAGTAAGGGAAGACATGTACGTTTCTGTTGCTTGATCCATCAACAGCCTTCGATGCTACCAGTCTCTTGGGTGCAGCTGATTCACTTACAGGACCAGGCAGAGCTGGATGTGGAACTCTGAGCTGGCTTTGCGTTTTACTCTTGGACAGATAACAGAAGACCTTCCCTTGTGGGATATACAGTTTTCAATCCTCTAGCTTTTTCAACATGTTTGTGGTATCTATCATCAACAGCATGCATGCAGAGCTGCCTGTCTGCTTTTGCAGAGGCGGTCAATGTTATTGCCCAGATGTCCCAGTGCCTGTGAGAAATAAATACCTCGTTGAAAAGAAGCGGGATCCAGCTTTTTGTGGATAAGACAAGGTGAGGTTGGCAGGGAAAGGCAATACTTCAAAGAGCTCGCCTTTTGTTAAGGCCTTTTCCCCACTGATTGCCGGCATGATGCACAGACCCAAGCTTCAGCTTGAGTGCCATCAGTCATAGGTATACAGATAGCAATGTTGAGGAAGGTCTTCTTTTTGGACTAGTATGAAGTGTGTGCTCATTTGCCTTGAGTGATGGACTCATTTCAATGATGTGCCTCTTAGCTTACAGCACTTCAGTTCTTTCTGTCTTGGGATGACTACGAACAGCACATGGAAAGTGGATCAATATGCTGCCATCTGTCTTTCAGAAAAAAGGATATCAAAGTAAAAATGTCACACAACTGTTGCAGACAAATTTTTGACTTGAGAATGCTGCAGATTATAGACCTTAAAAGTACATACATTGGAGATGGAGATTCTTCTCCATATAAAATCTGTGCCACCAAGGGTCAAGTAAATCTTTTATCTTCCCTGTCTCACAGACTTTAAGACTGGAGTGAGATATTTGGGGTAGTTTTCCCACTGTAGAAGCAGCAGAAAAATTTCATTTTACAATCATCACAAGCAAGAAGCTGTATGAACGAATCAAACATTTCTTGGAAAAAGAAAAGGACTGCTTTTCTTCAGACCAAAATATTAATTTGAAACTTGATTCTGTGATGGTAATAATATGCTATAAAATCCAAGACAGGAATCATTAAAAACCACAATTAACAACAGCACAGACCTCAAAAAAGGAGAGATACAACAATAGTAATTTTGAATAATAGTTTTAAAATGACAAAAATCAATGAATACTAATATGTGTAGTAAAAAACCTCAACTGAATTAGCTGACAAAAAGTGAACAAACGGCAACATACCATGGCTGCAGAAAAGCTTTCATATAAAGTAAACCAGTGAGAATACAAATGAGAAAGTGCTGGCACATCTTCTGTGTAAAGAGTAAGATGAAGTATCCCAAACAGCGTCAATTATTAAAACTAAAGGCTCAAACTTTAACATACGATCTAGAAATCATAAATAACACTTTCAAAAAACAATGTTAGACCCTCCAACCTTCCAAGTTGCTTTAAACCAGAGATAAAGTTTGTAAACAAAAGCACTTTATTAAAACTTTCACCAGATCAAAGTGTAATCTTAGACTTAATAAGAAATAATAAATGCTTCTAAAACCTAACAGTGGAGGAAGTGCTGTGCTTAGATGAGCTGCTGGTAAACATTCAGTGAGAAATCATACATACAAAACCAAACTGTTATTGGAAGTGTTTAAGTGAACAATTGAATCAAAAAATTCTGTTACTATTCAACTCAACGATCCCAACAAACTGGTTTTCCTATCTGTCTGCAGCATTGGATATTGATCTTAAACATCAGACTACATTCATTTACCAGTGCTGAAACACACTCCTGTGTGCAAACCACACATACAGGCACTCAGATCTCTAATAAGTCTTGAGCGAAGGTTTAAAGGGGAGCAGAGGCTTGCTGAGATACTTCTTCAGCAAGTGATTTCCACATAGGTCAGTCTGGATTATTTCTACTGTGGTTCACTGAGAATGATTTGGAATTTTGTATTTATTCATCACGAGAGTTTGACGATATAGGTTTACTCATTCAATTGACTGGGAAAATCTTTGGACTCATTAAAATGGATGTACTTGTTGACTGTTCTTAAAAAATAATAATAAAAAATCCAAACCCACCAAAAATCCCCCAAACCCTCACATTCTTCACTTTAGAAAGACCTTCATAAAAATTGGATTAAAAATATTGTGTAATATCCTGACCAGGTCTGTACATACTAGCAATTTAAACTCGCCCTTTTTAAAATGACACCAGGGAGCTAGACAAGACTGTCTGTTATCCTCTTTTCTTTTTGCAATTGTAATTGAACCTTTAGCCTTATTTTTCAGCAACTAAGAATTGCTTCAAGAAATGAAAACTGGAAACTCCATAAATTTGAGTTCATTGTATACAGATGACATATTGATTTGCTCCTGTAATCCTGGTCAGAATCAGCCTATAATCCTACAAACAATGGATTGGTTTTACATTACCTCTGGCTTCTTTGCAGCTACAGTGGTAAACCCATTTTATTAAAATGAACACACAGTTACAGAGTCTACCTGACCAAAGTGTGATCAGATGAGACAGGATTCTGCTAGATATCCAGAGATAATCACGTGTGAAGCATCCACACAACTAAAAAACTCACTTCCCCAAGTGGAATGTGAATTGCTTTATGCATATCTTTATTTTTCTTCAAACTTGTTTTGGAACTACAAAACAGATGAGTATGGTAAACCTTGTTTTTTTTGTTTCTTTGTTTAAGGAGCTTTGTCTCTTAAAACTATAATTTTTTAAATTATTATTTTAATCTTTTCCCTTACTTTGTACAAATGGAATATTTGAGGTCTGTTTCTTAAGCTTTGTAATCACTGTTAGAAAAAGCCGGGTCAACTTCAAAACACGTAGAGTTATTTCACACTAAAATTTTATTTCATTATAGTTTGGATGTCTGTAGCTGTAGAACCGAGATATTATTGCTGTAGTATATTTTATGTGTAGTAAGAAATTATACTCCGAAAACCTGTGTGCTGAAACTACTCATAGCTACCTGAGAAAAAAACCCAACAACCTAGTTCAGGAGATGACTGGAAAATAGAATGCATTTTTCTTTATTTACTCATTGAGCAAATTCTCAGAGTAAATTCTTAGATGTCTGTCTAATTATTTGAAAGATCCTGAAAGACTGGAACAGACACCCAAAATTTGGTGGTGCTTTTCAAAGTCCAAATATGTCAAGGTGTTCAGCAATTAGACCAGGCTGGCCTATTGTTTTGCTGTCAAACAACGCTAAATGTGAAATTTTCAGATGAACGTTATACACACAGATCACATGATGTTACATTAGAAAAGGATTGTTGCACAGATATATTGACAAAGTATTCTTTTTCTACTTATTAATTCTCAAATTAGATAATTTTAGCAAAAAACTGAGTTAAAAGTGGAGCTTTAATTTTTCAAATAGGTTTGCTCTGTTTGGAATAGGATTCAATAGTGACTCATTCCAAATATATATTGATTTTCTTTAATACGTTACACAGGTTATAATTAACTCTTCAAAGAATAGCTTCATTTCAGACAAATTTGTCATTTAGCTGTCATAAAATATACATACCATAAAACACTAGTTTGTGACGGAGTATCCTAAATTAGCTATTTGAAAAAGAGAGTGACAAAATGTAAAATTGACACAAATGGTTTCTGCTCCCAAGTTCTTAATTTGCTATCAAGTGGATTACCTACCCGTTTTGTACTAATTGAACTCACACATGAAAATAGTACTACTTTCTTCTAAATATATCACACGGAAAGTGAGCAAGCAAAGAGTTTTCTATCCACAGAAGGTAAAATCAGCACCACATAAAAAAAGCTGGAAAGCTATAATGTTCATTTTCAGCTTTCACAATTTCCATAATACAGGTGATTATTTCCAGACACAAGACACGCTTTATTTTAGTCTTCTGTGCTTTATTCTGTTTATCTGGTGGTGTAAATCTAGTGNATTCTATTTAACTTTTCCTTGAAATAAAAAGTATGATCAAGACCAGATGACTTGGAGTACCACTAGTGTAAACCATTATGTATTGATGATAATGAACAGTAGAACTCAAACTCTACGAAAAATGGCATATCTTCCTTTGACAGTTACAGGGTAATAGATACATTTTAATTGCATCTGTTCTTAAGAAAATCTGAGCCACATCTAAACTTTCTGCTCTTTTAATGAGCTTGAAGATGGCTGGTATCTAATTCTTGTGGCTAGTCAAGGTACACTGGCTGAAATGAAGCCATTTTGCCCTGCAATTCTTCAGTCTTCTAGGGAGATTAGTGTGGTAGCAACTGCACTATCTCATCTTCTTTATGAAATGGGTTGATTTTACTTCCTCAGTACTCCATGGTCAAATAGAAATATAGTTCGAGACATCTCTCACTAGCAAAGGCTACAGAATGGAATTATACATTCTGGCATTTTTGCCTTGTCTGTGAATCTTGTGCACAGATAACAGACTCCAGGGCTGTTACTATATCCCTTCCATGAACAGGTGTATTCTTACATGTGTCTAAATGCAAAGATGACTTAGATTTACTAGTCTAAGTTGCTTATGTATCAGGTTTTTTTTTTAGTAGATGCAAACACAAGATGGACTAGTGATGATTTGCTTCTCTGCTTAATGGGAGAAATACATAAACGTGAATTCTGGTAAATTTGTCATTTTGTTTTGCTGAATTTTAGCATCTGTTGTTATTTTGAATAAGCTGGAATTTCTGACTGTTTTTTTTTTTTGTGTGTGTGTGTGTTTGCTTATTTGGGTTTTTTTTGTTTGGTTGGTTTTTTGTTTGTTTGTTTGTTTGTTTGTTTTTATCTTTTCTCCCTGCAAGGGCTATGATTCCTAGCATACAGAAGGTCACAGGAGTTGATTTGAAATGTTATACATACATACTTTCTTGGTAAGTTATAAGCCCAAGTGTACTGAGCACACTAGCAGTTGTAAATTAACATTTTTTTACCACTGTGGAGGATAAGGTGTCCAAGCACAACCCCACAGCCCTGTTTAATGCAAAATCACTATTAGAAACAATAACAACTGTATGGGATTTCACTAAGTGTGACATCTAGTCTACATCCAAGTGGATGATGCAATAGTTAAACAACCACTTGTGATTTATTAAGTGTACAAAATTTATGGAGAGCTCTCAGTAAAATGCTCATTGGTAAGTCATGCTACCTCAATCTGTTTTGTTCATTATGTCTGCTCCTGCCTCAATGGGTTAAATTAACTTGCTATATAATCATGACCATACTGTTGCTTGGAATTAAGTTCAAGTGAACTCTTTTCAACAGTTGAAATAATTTTGCAGGCTCCATTATCAAAATTTTCCTCTGCAAGGGTAGTGTTTTATGTGTCTCCTGAGTGTCCTATAAAGTCCCAGTATTAATAGTGTGTTAGTGGTGATATTGATGCGTGATAGCATGGATACTGCATGCGCTGTTACAATGCTTTAAGACTGTAGACCGTTTTTAGCAGTGTTCCTTGCAAGGCTAAGTCTTGATAGTGTAATATAGCACTGCTAATTATATTGATCT
>VZTM01021112.1:249443-260483 GCA_013400555.1 Jacana jacana
ATCTGTTGTTATTTTGAATAAGCTGGAATTTCTGGCTGGTTTTGTGTGTGTGTGTGTGTGTTTGCTTATTTGGTTTTTTTTTGTTTGGTTGGTTTTTTGTTTGTTTGTTTGTTTGTTTTTATCTTTTCTCCCTGCAAGGGCTATGATTCCTAGCATACAGAAGGTCACAGGAGTTGATTTGAAATGTTATACATACATACTTTCTTGGTAAGTTATAAGCCCAAGTGTACTGAGCACACTAGCAGTTGTAAATTAACATTTTTTTACCACTGTGGAGGATAAGGTGTCCAAGCACAACCCCACAGCCCTGTTTAATGCAAAATCACTATTAGAAACAATAACAACTGTATGGGATTTCACTAAGTGTGACATCTAGTCTACATCCAAGTGGATGATGCAATAGTTAAACAACCACTTGTGATTTATTAAGTGTACAAAATTTATGGAGAGCTCTCAGTAAAATGCTCATTGGTAAGTCATGCTACCTCAATCTGTTTTGTTCATTATGTCTGCTCCTGCCTCAATGGGTTAAATTAACTTGCTATATAATCATGACCATACTGTTGCTTGGAATTAAGTTCAAGTGAACTCTTTTCAACAGTTGAAATAATTTTGCAGGCTCCATTATCAAAATTTTCCTCTGCAAGGGTAGTGTTTTATGTGTCTCCTGAGTGTCCTATAAAGTCCCAGTATTAATAGTGTGTTAGTGGTGATATTGATGCGTGATAGCATGGATACTGCATGCGCTGTTACAATGCTTTAAGACTGTAGACCGTTTTTAGCAGTGTTCCTTGCAAGGCTAAGTCTTGATAGTGTAATATAGCACTGCTAATTATATTGATCTAATTAATCTAATTAAATTGCAGCTAGATATGTTTTACATGTCATTTGTCTATATTAACATTATGTAAACCTATTCTGCTTGTCTGTGCATTTTATATACAATGCCTCTTTAGCATTTGACCAGGAAAGTGATTGTGTGCCTCCTGCATCTCATTCATATTGGTGAGAAAGAGATGTGTTGATCAGGTGGTTTATGAGAAGAGAAAAACCTGACTGTTTTTTAAGTCTGGTTTTGTTTCAAGAGATGAAGGGCTTTCTCTTCTTGGAGCTAAGAAAATGTCTTTGCTTTCTCATTTGTTTATACCTTTGACAAAAGCACACCTTAATTTTTCAGATTTTCTCTGCATCACTTTCAGCATGCGAGTAACAGACCAAAGGGTCCAGAGTTACTTTCACTGGAGCAAGGGAAATATAACTGCTCCACTTTGGTATTTATCTCATGTGGAAGAGAATGAGCACGGGGAAAATTCACTCCTAAGGGAGCAGGTACGTTCCTCCTGCTGTTCTTCACTGCTGTTAGTTCTGCTTTCCACCAGCCAAAGGAGACACCTTAGCAGAGAGGCCAGCAGTTGATGAAACACCCAATCTTTGACTTTGCTGCCCACAGCCCCTTCTTGTGCAGCAACGGCTCTTTTTGTAGTTGTACTTATCCATTGTGGTTGTAGCAATGAAGGGTAATGTAAGCAGATGGTATCTCTACCCTCCTCCTAACACAGGACACACACTTGAATGTCATCCAAGCTCACCCTTCTCCTGGGTTTTCTTTTATCATCAATTAAATCAAAGCAAATATTCCTTCAGCATGAGCTGGCTTTCCAGACTTCACATAGTTTTAGCTTTTTGTCCTTAATTCAGACACTCCATCATTTTCTATGATCCCTGTCTGGCATTAGGAAGACTCACTTGGTTCAGTTGCTATTCTGAGTTCGCTGTGTCACTCTGCAGAGTCATGGCAGACTGTGCCGTGCTAAAGGAAGAATGTGAGTATTTTCTTCCACGTCAGCCTCCTGCAGCAATTAGTGCTGTCCCCGCTTAGTTAGCCAAATCACCTGAATGCTAAAAATATACAACACCGAGCAGGTTGGGAGCCTGAAGGATGGTTGAATACTGTGTTCAATTGTCTTCATATTCCACTTATTTGTATTTTTTTTTCAAGATAAAAATGAGTAAGATAAAAATGGTTTATTTGTCTTTAATTATGGTGTAGGATTTTTTTTTTTAAACTCCGCAGTGGCTATTTGAGGCCAAGTTTTGCTGCAGTTTATACAGAGAAGTGAATGACCCTCCTTTCTGCAGCTGATCACTGTCTTGTTGTTGATGAAATTGCCCTCACATTTCTAATGTCAGGAAAATGTAGTGACAGAGGAAAAGGGAATAAGAAAGATATTTTTAAAATCTCATTTTCCTTTGTGCAGCATAAGAAGAACTGAAACACTGGTTTCTTCAGCTTATTCTTGCTAATGGCATTAGTTAAAGTAAAACATTTAAAAGCAATTTTCAATTCTGATTAATATAGCTAGCTACTGTTATAATTAAGTTCCAGGTGAAACAATGAAGTCAGAAAATGAAGTCAGGAAATCCACCTGGGCTTTCAGTAGTAATCTGTCAAGGTTCTAGAAAGAAAGATGCCTTGTTTACTGTACTTGGACAAGAAAGAGGTAGTATGAATCCTTCTTTCTCTTTTTTTACCTCCTTTTCTCTAGATGGTGTAGAGCAAGACTCAACAAGTCAGAAAATTTAAAATTGGAAGTTTTTCATAGGTGGTTTTTTGCTCTCTTTGCTGTAAGGTTTTTTAGACCATGTAGAAGTCATATGCACAGTGAAGATGGCAGCCATAATCCTCCAGTTTATCTGTATGCAGTGCATATATATTGAATACTTGATGGGGGATTGGACTTTGCACTTTAAGGCTTCCATTCAGGCTGACAGATGGCAGAGAGACCCAAAATGGGGTAAAAGAGGAAACTACGAAAGATGAAGAGCTCCATAGATGACCTGTTGAAGTCAATAGAAATACCCTTAATGGTGTCAGTAAACTGGGAGTCCGGCCCTCTTAGAGAGAAGGATGTCATTAATATTTCTTAGAAAAGTCAAATCCTGGTGGTCTGCAGAAGAGAAAAACAGCAACAAGCCTGACGGGACTTTGGAGCAGAGCCAGTAGAAGCTGCTGTCGTCTCTATCCTGCTGTCCTTTCTTGAACTTGGCACAATCAGCTGATCTGCATGAATGTGATGTTTTTATGGCACTGGTTATAATTGGTAGTGATAGCAGCATGACTGAAAGAGACAGCACATTGTATGAAAACAGGTTGAAGGGAGGATGGAATTCAGTTATAAAATCTTAAAACTAATTTCATCAGAGTGGTTGTTTTTTTTTTTTTTTTTCCTAATCAGAATATTTTCTGTGAATCTGGGAAATTGCAGACTCTGATCACAAACCAGAGAGTATAAGAGGGTCTCATTCATAAGTACTTTATCTTCTCAGGAACAAGTCGATAAGCCTTTATTGTTTAATTTTTCTTTCTTGGGAACTGGGCAGCTGACATTTTTTCAAAGTCCCTTAATTTGTAGGGGACTTTGTGGGAGTCACAAAACCCCATTAACTGTATTTTTCATCTGGCTTTAGGAGGAATATATTTTAAAATGGTAAAAGAAAAAGACTTTGAACAGCTTCTGATAACTCACAGTTTAAGCATGGCTATAAAAAGAAAATGAAAAGGCAATTAAAAATGGAATATTTCTTTCTTCAGTCTCCCCCCCACCCAGCTGTAATTTGTCACTATTTCTTGCAGGCAGAAAGATGAGGCTACAGAAGACCATTTAGCAGAGCAAAGCTGGCTGTTATAAAGCACCATAACTTGGCATTAGAGTGGAGAACTGATTTTTTTTTTTTAAATCTGTATCACGCCCACAAGAAAAGTCCTGAACAGTTTTGAGGGTTTTTTCCTTTGTTTTTTCATTTTTCAAAATGGGGAAAGAAATGAAAAGAAATTCATTAATCTCTCAGCAGCACTAGCTGGAGTTGGTGAGATTAATAAGAAGCCATCTTTCTTCAGGCTCGGTTCTTGACTATCAGTACCCAGAAATGACCTTATGACACGTGAGAAACCTACACAGACACGTGTCCTAGAGCATCAACAGAAGAGGGCTTGACACACTTGCAGTATCCATCTTTGTGTGTGCAAACTGATATTTATGCTTCCACAAATTCATTAGTGAATAGGTATCAGGAGTTTCTCTGGTCCCTTGTCTGCAGAGGGCAGGGTTGCCTAGATGGGTTTCATCGCGGACTTCCAAACCTCCTGAGATAGAGTCACATCTGCTGGGAGAGAAAAGTTCTTGTGTTGACCATACCCATCCATACAAAAATCACAGCTCTGCTAGAGGATAAGAGGCTGGGAGGTCATGTTACATCCAGCCAAAGGAGGACCTTCTTCTGTACTCTTTGCCTAGGCAGAATGGCCACAGGGGCTGGTTTCCACACCAAGGCAGTAGAGGCAGAAGGCCCCAGTTTTTCTTGACTGGCTTTTCCAGCAGTACTGTGAGGTCTGTGTGGATATTTTGGGTGAAATAAATATTTGTATGCTGCTAAGCAAATGTAAAATAGTATCATTATTTAAAAGGGTGCTGAAAGCCATTGACACCTCTCTTGTGTGTATACATGTAAAGTTGTACTTATTTATCACATGTGTTTATAAACCAGCCACCACTATATCATCTGAGCTCAAGTTTTGTGAAAAGTTCACAAGTCCATATTTCACATGAGCCATATGCTGAGCCGAAGGCACATAATTTACAAACCTTTTAAGCGATTGTGTTACCAACAATTCACATTTCAGCTCTCAAGATAAAGTCCCAGCCCATTCCATCTGATCAGCCTCTTATTCTTCAAGCAGGTGTCATGGTTTCTGAATTTTGTCCAGATGGCAGCTGATGTGGAAGGAGACCGAGTGAATAAAATCGAATGCTGTGAGAAGAGCCAGTGAGCCTTTGCTCCTCGTGTTACTGCTAGTGACAATAGATTTAATGCAGCCATTGTTCATGATCTGTGAGTTTATTAGAGCTAATTGGTTAGGATTATCTCATCAAATTATAACAATCTGAGAAAGTGATTGAAAATACCCCCTCAAATATATTGCATCTGGTTCTAGTTCATCAGCATTTTGCAGTTCGTGCCTTTCAGTGGTATACATGTATGCATATATCTGTTCATAGCCAGAGCTGGTTCATCAATCATTCTTCCTGATATACCTTTGATCTGTTGAAAAGCAACAACAAAGCTTGTAGACATGGTACCAAATGCAAAGAAAGTTTTGATATATGTGTTTCCAAAAAAGGATTGGTCCTGTGGGCTGTCTCAGGGAGCATGTAACTACTAATTGGACCTGTGAGGGTCAGCAATCACCTCTGAGAAATTCAAGCTGCCAGAGCCACCTTTATCCATAAGCCAGCTCCTGGATCCTAGCTGGGCAAGAGCCCTTTGAGCACAGGACAGAAGGGAGATGTGCTGCCCCCTCTGTGGGGAGATCTGCTGACTTTCTCCACCTACCTGGTGTGTGGGGCAGGACTCTACCGACCAATGCCCAGCATCATCTGATAAATAATTATGAAACCAAGCTGTATGCACCTCCATACTGCTAGTGCTAGGTTTGATCTGCCCATCAGTTGCATGGGGATCCTGGGTACAAATGCAGTATGTGGTGCCTCATCCAGAGCTGAGCAGACCAGAGAGCAAGTTGGCAAGAGTTACTTTGCTCTCTCAAGCTCCGTTTCTATCACCTGGGTGTTTGTCTCCAGAAAAGCCTGTTTCTTTGAGTTGAGTTGCCTCTCAAGGAGGCTCTTATTGTGATACTAGTGGGCAGAGCCCTTCACAATTTGTAAAATAACCTGCTGCCATGTCAGATTAGGTTATGTGCCATCAAATTATTTAAATCTTCACAGTTACATTTGTTCTTACAGACGTGTATGCTCTCTCTCCTGAGACTAGCATTTCTGCTACAAATACTTTCCCTTCAGGTCATTCTTTTTTTTAAATTTTTTTAGCAGCAAAATCAGTTCTCAGCTCTTTTTAAGACCACAAAAAGAGAGGTGGTGCTTTGTGTACATTTTATGGTTTTTCTGTCCAATGACTCTAATGTCAAAATTGCTACAACCTTCGAAGTGAAATGCTAAATCATAATGTGGAAGAAAGGCACCCTCGACAGGTCTGCAAATGACAGCTCTATAATTTCAGCATTATTTGAATACAATGTAGAAGTGCCTTATATGTTTAAGCAGCTTCATTTTACATCTGCTTTTTAGAATAATTGATTCATACTTGTCTGCACAGGCTTTCAATAGTTCTTCTTTTCTTTCTTAGTGTCTTTGTCTATCCTTTTTTTTTGGTTTTGGGTTTATTTTTTTAATTTTTTTTATTTTTTTTTAATTCCCTTGAACTTTTTTTTAATACTATTTATTTTACCGGTGAGAAGATGAGAGGGTCAGGCCAAGCCTGTGTTAGGCTGAGCTGCAGTGGAATGAGTCTTATTTACCTCTATGCTCATTACGACCACAGAGCAGAACAACTTGAATTACATGTGGATTTTTTCCTGCCTGCTTTCATACATATGCTAACATGCATTGCTTTATTTGTCGCTCAAAAATTGCCATTATTACTTCTGCGTACCGAGGTACTTTGGATCTGTTTTAATATTTCTAAATTATTTTTGCCATTGTTGCTTAAGTCTGTGTGGATTGGGTGGAGTCCTTAAAAATTTTTCCCATGGTTCATGATGACAATTTTTCTTCAGGGCATGGGGGCTTCAAATCCTACTAAACCAAAAAAGTTTATAACACTGTGTTTTGGGTTTTGGTTTTTTTTCTGTGATATTTCTCTACTGTTGAGCTGACAGCTGAGATCCTACCCTGTTTCCTCTGTGCGTGATGCCAGATGCAGCCAGTGAAAGGGTAAAGGGTGGTATGGACAGGTGAAAATTATGTATTTTTCAGAGTGACCACCCTGGTTAAAGCTGTGTGTCATACGTCAAAAACTGCAAGACCTAGTGGGTCTCCACGGATGCAGCTTTGCTTCTTGTGGCATGCCCAAGGAACTCATGCCTTGCTATTCTGATGCCAAGCCACAGTTGTAGCCTTCACAGCTGTCATTGCACCACCAGTAGCACTCATAAAAATCAACTAAGGGCAGTGTTTTTTTAATCTGGGCTGCCTGTGGACTGCCCCACATTGCTGTGTGCAAACAGCAGGAGCCTGTCATGCCTGTGCCTTAAGAAGGCCCTTCACCCCATGCATCCTGCCCTGGCTTCCCAAGGTGGACCACTGGGAGTAGGGGAGGCAGGTGTCACGCAAACCACTGCAAATCCAAAATGTCTTTACAAAAGGTAGTGGCTTTAAAACTCACAAAGCCATGAAAAACGAGGTCAAAACTAACCTTCCTCCTTTGTGTTTTTCACTGTGAACTTGTGCTGCTTTCCTTGGTTGGTGGATACTGAGCCAGATGTGAAGAAATGCAATTGGAAGGGAGAAAGAATTAGAATTGCGGAGAGGGAAAAATCTTTCTGAAAAGCATTGGTAAATGTGGTTTAATAAGGTGTTAGTCTGAAAGCTCTATCCTCTTTATAAAAAATATTGTAGTTATTTAGTGATACCACTCATTGGAGGTGCTCTTATAAACTACAAGAAAAGCTGTTCTTGGCCTCAGTCTTTCTAATCAGTATAAATAAAACCAGCTAAATAAAATAAAAATGAAAATGTTTTCAAAAGAATTCCTAAATTCTGGGCTAACATGGCTCAGACTGGTAGATTTTATTTGAATAAAAGGTGTTCAGAGGACCCCAAAAGATGTCAAATCAATGTTCTTCAATGCTTATCTTACATTTCATAACTTCCTTTTCTTATTATTTTTGTCTATAACTGTACAGGCTGTATTATTTCTGTCTTTTGAGCTATTTTTCCTGTATCAATGCATAGTTTTAGTGTCCCTAGTAGGAATTAATATGATGCTTGAAATGTTGGTTGTTTCTTTGTACCTCATTTCCTCTCCCTGTAGCGTTTGCTGTCATGGAGGCACCATGAAAATACTGAAATAGCCTCCTGTCAAATGGGCACACGTGCACGTAAATGTTTCACAAAGTATGAAACCGTGTATGAAATTCCTGATCAGCTAATCTTCAAAGAGAAGTGTTAGAAGATGAAGCCAGTTTGCATCCCAGATAACGCAGAATGGGCAGTGTCAAAGCTTTGAGATCAGCCTAAGGATTGATTTCTGTTTTGTGGGAAACAAAGTGCTCTTTAGATAATGTCATAGCACGTAAGGCATGTAGACAGATAGAACTGAAGGGAATAGGTAATAACCATAAAACAGTATTATGAAAATATAAACCATAATTAGGCATAATGGTTTACTCTCTTAATTAAATACATTTAAGTATGGATGCAGGGTTTTGATGCATGGATGCTTTTGTCCAAGAGCATATGTGTGTTTATATACTGATCTAACATTGATGTATAACATGCATCAAATATGCATCAAAGGATGAATACTCTTCCCTAATGCTGAATTGGTCTCCTTAGTGCTGTGTAGTTGTACAGATATATGGAAGAAGATAGTCCCTGCCCCCAAATTTCCCATCTAAAAGGAAAAGCATAGAAAACTTAACTGTACACACGATCAGGGTAGCTCGGTGTTTTAAGTGATGTAGGCCAGAAACAAAGCCTCACAATCAAAATTAATATTCTTGGTTCCAATTTCAGCATTAACAGCTTGGAGGGGTTACGTAGAAGGAGTGCTCCCATTCCTTTCTTTGCTGTCTTCTACAGCAGAAACTCCTACTTGTGTTCTGTGGGACCCAGGTAAAGAACATCACTAAGAAACTTCCTAGCCTTGTGTGGCCCTTGGACTGTTATACATTGCTGCTTTTCCACATGGGTGGTGATTGAAGCTGCAGCTTGTAGTTCCAGGGGGGGATCAAAAGGGATTTCAGGGCTTTGGGATGGTTGGTAAGGGCATCTGGAGCACAGGTTATTTTTACCCCTCTCCTCCCAGTTGCAGGCACCAATATTGGAAGAAACAGATGAGGCCAGTCTATTAATACATTGCTCTATGGCTGGTGTCACGGCCATAATTTGGGATTTTTTTGGTAATGGGATGGTCTACATGGTGCCAGACTTGCTGGTGTTAGATGGGATTCACCTTTTGGAAAGGGGGAAGAACGTCTTTGCTCACAAGCTAGCAGGGCTCTGACAGAGCTTTAAATTATGCTAGAGGGGAGAGGGGGCCAATATCAGGTTTGCCTGTGACAAGCTGTGGGACAATGGGCAATGGTTAGAGGGATGGGGTGCTAGCAAGGGTCTGCAGCCCACTTCTCTGAGACATGCTGGGTACTTTGCAGCACACAAAGTCTTACGGAGATGAAACAGGTAACTGGAGCCAAGAAGGATACACCAGTGAAATACTGAAAAGGAATTAAGGGATGTTCCTCTAAGAATATGACAAGGTTGACAGCCCTTCTGAAGTGCCTCTACATCAATGCATGCAGCAAGGGCAACAAACAAGAAGAGCTGGAAGCCACCATGCTGACAGAAAGCTATGACCTAGTTGCCATTAATGAAACCTGGCAGGACAAATCCCATGACCGGAATGATACTATTGATGGTTACAGGCTGCTCAGAAGGAACAGGCAAGGAAAGAAGGGTGGAAGCATTGCCCTCTTCATCAAGAAATGGATAAAGTGTGAAGACTTTGCTGCTGCCTCTCAGTACTTGAAGGGAGCCTACAGGAAAAATGGGGACAAATATTTTAGCAAAGCCTGCTGCAATAGGACAAAGAGTAATGGTTTTAAACTAAAAGATGGAAGATATAGACTAGATGTAAGGAAGAATTTTTTTACAATGAAAGTGGTGAAACATTGGCCCAGGTTGCCCAGGGAGGTGATAGATACCCCATCCTTGGAAATGTTCAAGGTCAGGTTGAACAGGGCTCTGAGCAAGGTGATCTAGTTGAAGAAATCCCTGCTTATCGTAGGGGAGTTGGACTTAGTGACCTTTAAATGTTGCTTCCAACCCAAACCATTCTATGATTCTACTTTCTAGTGATGGAAAAAAGCCACATTTTCTGACCTCCAACACTCCTAGTTTCAGATGTGTCATTAAAAAAATCTGAGTCCTCTGAGTACTTGGATGATTATGTGGGGATTAGATTATGATTAGTAGCAGGGAGGAGGAAGTCCTGAAATGGTTCATGAATTACACATTTACTCTAGTAAGTACCTATGCTATCACCTTACCCATTGGTCTTGGGGACCTTTTATGGCCAATGTGCCAAGTGTAGAGGCCCAGCCTTGGTGGCTCTACGTTGCTGACTTTCTCACTACACACTGGGGAGACGATCTGATCAATAGCCAAAAATAAATGGACTTTATTGGCTTTCTCTCATGTGCTGTATTATTCCTGTTGGCTTTGAGAAAATTCATACCTGTCAACAAGAATTTGCCATTTTTGATTTAAAGGCTTGTCTAGTTCAGGAGTAAAACAAGCTTTACCTAGTTCTTGAATCCACAAGAACTTCTCAGTTCTTTTTTTTTTTTTTGAGGTAAACTTTACCCTGAGAGCAGAACTACTGATCCCTTTATTCCCCAGACTGTGATTTCTGAATTTGGACCGAGGAGAGTCATCTTCCCTGCAGTCACTTTTGCTTAAAAAAGGGTCATCCACAATGGTTTCTCTTCATAATCTTCTTCCCCCTATATCCTCCCCCTACTGCCGACCTCTCCCACCTTAAACATTTGCGTTGATATTTTCTCTGCCTGGTCTCAGGGCTACAGTGATATTAAAAAAGAAAAGTCTGAGTAAAATGAATTGTTTCTTATTGAGGCAAAGTATATAGGGAGAGAAAAAAATTATGCTTCTTCCCTGGAATTTTAGCATAAGCATACAGTAAGTCAAAATGGCAGGGTCCATAAATGTCAGAGAGAATTTTATTGGCACAAAGAGTTAAACATAAAGATACTCAGGTACAATTGTCCTGCCAGAATAATTTTTAGATAGATGGGCAGTCTGACCGTATCTGTAGGATCATGAACTAGTCTCTCCATGGCTTAATCTAAACTTTGAATAGATGGGGTGCATTTGTAAAGAGGGCTTATAGTTATCTGTCTTTTTGAATACTTGGTATTTTAATCTGGTGCTTTTGAAATCAAAAGAA
>VZTM01021113.1:0-12159 GCA_013400555.1 Jacana jacana
GGAGTTGTGGCCATTCCAGGCTCTCAAACAGCTGCCCTGGTAGCTGTAATGACAGCCCCAAGAACCAATGGAAGGGAAGGATGAGGAGAGCAATTGTTCAATTCTTTGCTTTTCCAGGGTGGTGTAAGTCTGAGTGTACTCAACACAACGTGAAATACAGCTGTTGGTTCGGACATAGAGAAGCGCCATCAATGGGTCAAATCTCACATAGTCACCACCCTTGCACAGATTTACCTGAAAAACCATGACAGCAACTCTTAATATTACATTTTTCTCTACATTTTCAGGGCATCGTTAAAAAAATAATAATTAAAAAAAAAAAATAAAATCTTTCTCCATGTGGCTCTACACAGTAGCATGTGCTCCATAAAAGGCCATACGACTGAGCCTCCTTCAAAAACTGAAGATAAAAGTTTTATTAAATCTCCTTATACGAAGAGATGCACTCAGAGCAGTAGAATTCATGTAGAAGTGGTTAATTTCATTTTTATCCTCACCAATAAAAACGAAATTAAAAAAAAAATAAATTTTGAAGTTCCTTAAGTAACAATGTTCCTACCGTGNCTGTTTTGTGCAGAAATTCTGTATCAGTTTGTGAGTATTATACAATATCAATCCTGAAGATTAGTAAAAACTGGTGTAGATTTACTCAATGTGTTTGTTGAGGGAGGTTTTTATTTATTAGCGTACCTCATTTATGAATACTTCCCTATACAGACAAAGATATCTCCATTCTTCTCCAGTCTTGCAAAGCATTTGCTGTAATTTGGGGTAGATGGAAATTTAAGATCAGAATAGGAAAATTGTGATTTTTTAAAAAATGAATCATCATGCTAGAAATACAAGAAATACATCTCAGATTTTTTTTTTTCTTTCCTTACAAACTGAGAAACAGTTCAAAATGCTTTAGAGTTTAAGTGGACCATATCTTTAGGAAAGGTTAATAAATTTGGTTCAAAGTCACAGCTTCTGAAGCCACCTAAAAGTCTCCCAGAACCTAATTTTGAGAGTGTCCCAGAGTAAAAAATGGTATTACTCTTCTTACTATTTAGCAGACATGAGAGGTGCTAACCAGTGAAGTAGGTAGCACAAGTAGGTAGCATCAAGACAGACTGAAAGAGCTTTAGGCCTGCGCAAATCCTCCTGAAAACACCCTTTTTTGCCTTGAGTTTTGCCTTGAGAACAAATCCCTCCTTGAAGTGAGCTTTGCACAGGTTAGAATTTTCACATAGTGTTTACTCTTAAGACTTAGCAGCTCACCCACAGTGACCCAGGATATTTGCAGTACTGTGATAAAACCATTTTTCATTTAAATTTGTTTAGTTGCCTAAAATTCTGATAACAAATGGTCTAATTTTTGAGGTTTTTACTGCCTGTCACCTAGGGGATATGAAAAGAGTTTGTCAGACTAAGCACTTTATACAGATTGTAAATGGGAGTAATGGTAAATGGGGTAGACATTTCTTTTTCTTTTATTTTCTTCAGACATAAACTGGTATGTCTAGTTTACTGAGCAGCTCTCCCTACCAGTAAGTGACTGGGGAAACATTGCAAAGAGCAGTAGAAACAATCTAGGACACAGCCCTGCTTCGCTTGAAAGATACAAGAAACAATAAAATATGATCCGGCTTCAGTGCCCTCAGAAGAGGGGATGCTGTCCTGGAGAGAGTCTGGAAGTAATCACAAGGCTCAAATGACTGGACAGTTCAGAAAATAAACATACCAATAAAATAGAAAACTTTATTCTGTTCTAGATGAGGACAAACCAGATGTTTTTTAAAAAGTTTTGCATGACATTAAGGAGATACCTAGCCCAGAAGAGCAATCAGTGTTTGGTTCCTCACCTGCATCCAGATTTCACATACCTTAACGCCTTTTTCTCACTGACTGGGAGCAGGAACACGATCAAAGTAATCCCTGAATAATACCAACACTGTTAAAGACCATAGTGACGAAAAAGCTTCCACCCAAAGGCCCCTGCTATTTTCTATTTGAATTCACTTTCTGATAGTGTTCTCAATGCCATGGTACCATCACACTATCTCTGACACATTCAGGTCTGCCTTGTTACCACAAATATAAGATCATTTGAAAGGACCAGTACTCTGTCTTGTACACAAAAAGAAGTTCATTTGGAAGCTTAAAAAATACAATAAAGACATAAACTCTACTTCTTTCTTAAAGATGAAATCAGATGTCTAAATACAAGATACTGCTCCCACTCCCATACATCTAGCCCACTGGATTTGAGTACAAAAGGCTTTATGACAGAAGGCAGATCTCTTCTGCTATTCCCTGACCAGGAGTTCTATAATAAATTAAAGATATGAAGGCATTTATAGTTTCCTTGCATATAGATTTCTATATGCATTTCTAGCCTGTCTTTGTTTGTCTTAACCAAACAATCTGTTATGCTTTGGTATCACAGATTTTCTGGGGAAAAAAAAAACCAAACAAACCAACCAACAAAAAAACCCAATAAACCCAAACAGCAGCTTCTTTAAGTGTGAAAAACAGCAAAAAAATTACATTCTGCACAAATTTACATTTTGAAAATAACACCTGGTCTTCCATCTATCTGCAAATCATCAGTGAATCAGTGAATATTATTCACATCCTGAAACCATGAAGAACATAACACTAGTTTTCATCACTGGTCACTGCAGAGCCAGTCCTGTGCAGCAGAACTTGGTGGACTTTAACAGCCAGGTATGGCCAATGTCAATGGAGTTTCACCAGGATAAGCCTGATAAAGCATGTTTATTCTGTAAACAGTTTTTCAGTGCAGAACTCGAAATGCAGCTGCGCAGAACTAGAGTTAGTTTATTGTTTTAAAAAGTAAGTCCAAGTAGAAAAATATTTTAGTTAATGGACTAATGATAATTGAGAAATAAAATAGTCACGATACATTTGCAATCAACCTGCACGCATAAAACATTGGAATATTTTGAGTAATCAAAGCAACCATGTCTGTTTAATAGCTTACTTTTTCCAATTAAAATATTTATCATGAAAAGGGAAAAGAAAAGAAAATATTGCTTGTATGTACAGTAGTATTTAGTGCTCTGCTAGGTCCTCCATTTTTTTAGAGATCTACATAGCCACACAATCTCTTGAAATATATACAGCAGTTAGTGTCTTAAGCATGTTCCTGAAGCCAATGCTAAATAAAGCATTTTATATGGGGGTATTGTTCATTTGTTTGCTTTTAAGGACATGATATCAAAAAAAGTATTAGGTTTTTAAACTGGTCCTACAATCTCAGCTTTTCTACCATAATTAGGCAAAAGAAATGCTGTCACTTCAGACTCATCTTTCACTGCATGAATAATTTCTGAGATTTTGAGAACATTCCTAATGGTGATCACATGAATAGTGCAATTATTAATTAAGCCTTATTAGGGATAGAGCACAAGAGATACCCATCCAGGGAGATGGTTCTCAGGTGTAATGTCAGTTGTATCGTTTTAAAGAATGCATTTTAATACCTTACTCTTGCAAGTTTAGTCTTATTTTCACTAAAAAGGAAGTCACTTATCTCTGTGGATGTTCCCTCCCTTTGCAAAGTTGGTATTACCACAGCCTTGAGGCCCCAGCGTTCAGCTGAGCTGGATAAAGGCCATTCAGGTATGCCTTTGAGTGCTGTAATTACAGCTCTCACTGCAATGCAGACACAGACATGAAAGAAGCAAGATGAACATGCTCCCTACGCAGCTTGCCTCTAGCTCTTTTCTCTCTAGGAAGTATTTTGATTTATCTTCCTCCTAATTGCAACTCAAAATTACTCTTCTTGCAATTCTCGCACAAAGGTTGAACGCAATATAATTTTACACCTGCTGCAGGCAATCCTGCATCCAACAGTTCCTTTGTTCAGTCATCCAGAAAGACTCCAGCCTTTTTCAGTCTTATCTAGACCTCAATCCCCTTTGCCGTACCAGAGACACATGAGCTTCCGTTACGTGAGCTGGCCCAGAGCACACAGTGGCATTTCTCAACCTGAACAATATTCAGAGTCAGCCAATGCAGCCATGGGGCCAAGAACACGAAGCATATGAGTTTCCTCAGCATCTGACATGAGGACAAGCCTTTAGAATTATTAACGCTAAGATCTGGGGGGAAGGAGGAGGGCTTTTGCTCTGTTGACCTTGTCTCTGCTCATAACAAACATGAAAGATGTTGCCATGAGCACTTTCTTCTTCACGTACAAATGTGGTCATACAAATTATGAACGTAGGCATCTCTAAGGAGAAATGTGCAATTTTCCCATTGGTCATACACACAACTCTATCCATGACAAAATACACTTCTGCACACTTTTGTACCTACCAACGAGACTTATTTTTCCTTCTTAAATATATCTCTGCCAATATGCCCTGGGTTGTGCACGTTTCCACAGAAACTTGCACACGAGTGCAAAGTTCTACAGCAAAGCCCAAACAGAACTTAATCTGACTACTGCCATAAGAGACAATGAAAAACTATTTCTATAAATACATTAGCAACACAAGAAAGGCTAAGGAGAATATTCATCCCTTATAAGATGCAGGAGAAAACAGCGACTAAGGATGAGGAAAAGGCTGAGATATTTAATGCCATCTTTACATCACTCTTTAATGGTAAGGCCAGATGTTCCCTGGGTACCCAGCCCCCTGAGCTGGATGACACAGAGAGGGAGCAGAATGAAGCCCCGACAATCCAAGAGGAAATGGTTAGCGACCTGCTATACCACACAAATCTATGGGTGTGGGATCCACCCAAGGGTACTGAGGGAGCTGGTGGAAGTCCTCACCAAGTCACCTTCCATCATTTATCAGCAGTCCTGGCTAACTGGGGAGGTCCCAGTTGACTGGAGGTCAGCAAATGTGACATCCACCTACAGAAAAGGACAGAAAAAGGATCCAGGGAACGACGGGTCCTACCTTGGGTGCTGTATCCAGTTCTGGGCCCCCTATGACAGGAAGGACATTGATATGATGGAATGAGTCCAGAGAAGGGCAACAAAGCTGGTGAAGTGCCTGGAGAGTAAGCCTTATAAGGGGTGGCTGAGGGAGCAGTGGGTGTTCAGCCTGGAGAGGGAGGGTGAGGGGAGACCTTCTTGCTCTCTACAACTCCCTGAAAGGAGAATGCAGCCAGGGGCAGTCGGTCTCTTCTCCCAAGGAACAGGCCATGGGACAAGAGGAAACAGCCTCAAGTTGCACCAGAGGGGGTTTAGGATGAATATTAGGAAAAAATTATTCACCCAAAGGGTCAGCAAGCCTTGGAAGAGGCTGCAACCAGGACAGTGGTGGAGTTGCCATCCCTAGAGGTGTTTAAGAGACAAGTAGATATGGTGCTGAGGGACATGGGTTAGGGGTGGGGTTTTGTCAGTGCTGGGTTAATGGTCAGGGTCAATGATCTTAAAAGTATTTTCCAACATAAACTATTCTGTTTCTATGATTTTGAGACTGAACCAGGAATGGATCATTCTAGTTAACAAATGAACAAGCAATTGGCAGCAGGTTTCAAGACTAATTAATGTAGCACTTCTGCAGGAGCAGCAATGGGATGTCTTCTATCACTTTATCTTCTGCTCTAACCACAAAAGAATACCTATGATTGCTCTGAGAAATTCATTAACGTTTTGTGCAGCTTTTATCTTAACACTATGGAAACACTGACAATGCAACCAAACTTTATGAACTGAAGAAAAATGATGATGATCTAGTTCCAAAGCAAACAAGTGCCAGAATTTTAAATTGGTCTAAGCTGTACCTGTAACATACTCTAAATATAATTTAATTGCCTTTTTTTTTTTTCCTTCATTGAGCAAACTGCCACTTGCTCAATGTACTCCCCATTTTCTAGGATTAATAAAGATGATTTTCCATCTGCCGCAGTGCTCCTCTGAGACAGAAGAGGTAAGTGAGTGTGCATAAACACCTGTCTGACCGAAAGAGAAGGAATTCCTCTCTCGCTGTGGAAAACTCAAAAATGCACCACCAGAAACAAGGCCCAGAAGCCAATGCTTTTGCAGGCCCCTGGCAGTAAACTGAGCCACCTTCAACCTCTACAGCACCAACCTTGTTTCTTGCCATTTTTTACATAATAAATTACTGGCAATAAGAAATACTGGAGAAACACAGAGTGACATTTGAAAAATATTTTAAGTTGCAACACTAAGAATTAATTTCCTGACAGGATTAACACCACCATCATAGTTTTAAGGAGGAATTATCCACTAGGACTGAAGATGAAACATGCATGGTTATTTTTCTTAGTTTTTCCTCAATTTTTTTTCCTTATGAAAGTTTCCTCTGATGAATCCTCGGTGAAAATCAATTTACTGTGTAAAGACAGACAAATGGATCAACAGCAGTGATTATGGGGCATGCTGATGTGACTAACGTGTTATTAAATCACAGATTTATTGGTCTGATTTGGGAGCCCATCTACTTCCTGTGAAGAGCTTAATTACAGGTCAAGGACTGCCCGAACCTTGTTTTCCTTTTTAAAGCAATGCTGCCCCCTTCTGGGAGTACAACCTGGAACCTACTACTGCTTACAGGGCTTACTCCGTCCTGCCTGAAATGTATTAATTGTATTGATACAAGTTACTAAAAATAAAACTTCCAGTATAACATATTTGTTAAATGCTTCGTGACTCAAAAAAGATTTTAATTCAAATTTTATAGAGAAGTGCTTAAACCCAGTGATCTTTCAGACAGACACTGGATAAACACAGATTAAGTGTACAGTAAGTGTACTTTGGAGTATGTTACTGATATGTCATGATAAATATTTTTAATTCCAAATTTTATTGAAAGCAGATTCTTTCAACAGAATTATTCTATAAAACGGTATCAGAAGCGGGTAAAAAAGCACAGAAAGTATTTACCCTTGGTAAAATATAGAGAATTTTGATGGACCTTTGTTGACTTTGTGATCTGTATTAGCATAATACATCACATTTAATCAAGGCATCAGTCAAGTCATTAATGGTCTACAGAGCTGAGCATTATTCTCCTGTGCAGGCAGCTTCAGTGTATGAACACAATTCATACATGAAAAGCTGGCATGAATGTTCACTAAAGCTTTCATCAAATACGAATTTATTAATAGCATGCTTCAATGTTGCATATGAATCTACATGCTTACTCCTATTTATGCTTTTCTTTCTCCCCCTTGCCTTACCTTAAGGGCTATGTATATTACCAACGCAGCCACGAGTATCTGTAGAATGTGGTAGGAAAATCCCAGACTGGAGTATTTAAATAGTTTCTGTAGTGAAATCACATTGAAGGTCTGTTAAGTTACACCTCAAAATTTTACCAGCAGCAGACAAAGTTTCAGAGGAACACAGAAGAGGAGAATAAACAAAATGCAGCCGTTGCCACGTCACAGTAACTCGAGCTCTTCAAGCACCCACACGTGACTGTATAGTGGAAAATATATCTCCTGGACTGGGATTTTCCACCAAAAATATTTTTTTTGCATTTGACCTGTATTCACCAGAACAACCATTCAGTGCTAGAAGAAACCTGTCCATGTGAAGCATTGTCTCTTATATTAACTTGCCTATAGAGGTATAAACTCTTCCCCCCACTGAAGCGCTGCTAATTATGTTCCGGGCCGTCAAGAGTGTTGACCACTGACAGTGCTCCATGGGGGCATGGATGGGGCTGCCCCCTTGCATGGAGCCTTGGTCTGCTCTCCCTTGGCACACAGCACGGGCCATGCACATGTGTCCATCAGGCACTGAGCACTGACCCACCACCTGCCTGGGGATGAACAAACACGTTGTTTCACATGTATGGACAGCACACATGATGTGGCCAAGGTCTGCGTCCTTCCTGAGACTGCACCCGCTCAAAGAAGCATCATCACTGGATGCATCAAGTCGCAAGGCAGCTGTGTTGTTTAAAATAAGTCCTTTATGACCTGAACAAATACAAGTACCTGCAGTGGGCACATTGAAGGGCTAGATTAATTGCTGCAGAGGTGTACACTGCATGAAACACAGTAGAGAAAGTGAGGAGTAAGAGCTCCAAAACCACAGCTGTCTCCTGTGAAGCACATGTGGTGCCCTCCTCTCTCTTGCGAGAATGATCAAACTCATTACCACCACAGGCCAGACTACTCCAAATAGCTGCAGATGACCAAAATATTCCTGCACATGGATACCTCAGGCAAACACACAGATTTTGAGGCCATCCCTCAGCCAGCTTTTTCCAAAACGTGTAAATGTTGCCTGCCTTTGACACATGTGACCTCTCCTTTCTGCTACAGTCAGCCCTGACAGTCAGAGCTCAGCCTGGGAACAGTCCAAACCTGTAATAGCCATGGACATAACTACCAATATTTTTTTTTTAAAACAAGACAGAAGAATACTGCATCCTGAATATTTTGTGCTGTGACTAAACCATTGTTAAAAAGATTTCTTTGGGGTGTCATGAAAACCTAGCTTTTCATTGCAATATGAGTTCATTTATTGTTATATTCTAAAATCTACATAAAGTTTATGGCTTTTTTACTAATACTGCGATAAATATTTGGTACTGCAGTATAAAATAGCAAACAAATGATAATTTTACCTTCTGCTCTATGCTGCTATAATTACTTCCCTTAGGAGTACACCCCAGCCTTTTGTCACTTTGATAGCACTGTTATTCTCTAACAGAGGCAGCAGAACAGCTAAAGGAGATGGATGCATATGTAAAAGGCTCTTAATCACAGGCATGAACATATCTAAAGCAGCAGTGTGATTCTTCTTAGGAATAAGGTGTCTACGGCTTCAAATCAGGCATATTCTTAAATTTTCTAAAGTACTGAGTAAGAATATCTGAGGTCAGCTCTGGTTTAGACTCCCCTCAAAACTCCAAATAAACTAGAATTGCAAGCACCAAAGAACCAGCACCAGTGCAGTAACAACACGAAAAAGCAGTCATCCATTATATATATAGTATATTTAGCCCTTGCTATTATCACTGTGGGGTCAAAATCACTGTAGACTATAGATAAAATTTAATAGAATTAATGTCTTTTTCACTTCTTGCTGTTTCTCCTTTCCCCAGTCCAATACAACTTCCTGCAATACAACCATTAGCGCCTATCTTTACTACTTAACTCAGCTCTGAAGGGGACGTGGAGAGTGGAGACACACACTTCAACAATATCCAATGTCATATGATGGAAGTCTGGTACTATAAAATTGCACTTTGTTAGCAAAGTCCACCTTACGCCCTCCCCCCTTTAAGATGCTGGAGATCCCAAAAAACCACTCGTGCAAGACCAAGGGAATAGAAGAAACTATCAGAACAAATCCACTTCACATATATGCAAGTGTGAATCTTCACAATTTAATCTCAATACTTTTCTTTAATCACAGGGGCATTTTCTAAACAAAATATAAAGACTGAAAAGCATAGCACATGGAGCATCATTATATAAAGTACTTGGGGAAGAAGACTCATTTGCAGGGAGTTTATAGGAGTTTATAAAAGATACAGAGATAAGACATTCTTCCCTGTAAGAAAAATTAGTTTTCTCACATTATTTGATTTCTATATGTTATATAGATTATTTATGTAACCATGGATTTCAAATTACACAAAGAATACACAATCTAATGAATAAGTTAGCAAGTTAAACACCATATGATATGATCCGAGAAACAGTACGCATTAATCTAATAAGGAACTCTGATGTTACACATCCGTAAGACCAAGATTTGCTATTTCCTGGCTTCTGAATCCTTAACTGAGCAAACTTCACATTATTTTAAAGTCAGTTGCACTGTCAACATATTAATGAGCAAAGGTCTAATTTAATAAATATTTCACCCTTTCACTGAAAATTTGGCTCATGGATTTCTTATTTTAATACAATATAATTACCACTTACAGGAGGCTCTAGTAGATAAGACTTTAGGTTGTCTGAAATCCATAGAAACACTGCCACTCATCTCTTTGGACAGTATTTCATCTTGAATATGACAAATATTTTCAAGAATTGTTGATAAATCTCAAGTACTCTAAAGGAGAACCTGAGTATTATAATTAAATATAATTAAATCAACTAAATTGATTTCAATCAATAAATTAAATATAATTGAATCAACTAATCACCATGACAGCCAAAAATACCAGCACTTGGAATCTCAGAATACTGATATTTTATGACCTTTTGGGGGAGGTCAGAAGGGGACAGCCTCTGGCATTCTGGTTGCTACTCTCGTTCAGTTTCCCAGAAGACAAGCATTTATAGCTAATTGCCAACCACAATCACATTTGCATGTCGCTTTTCTTAAAAAAAAAAAAAAAGCCTACCACCTTCCAAAGACTTCTTACAAGATGAAATTCACCTTTTATTTTCAGCCTGAACTGAATAATATCAACTGTAATGTGCACTTATAAGATACATATTTTTTATGACTTGGACATCTCTAATTTTACAGGTCACTGAATTAGAAGTCTGAGTGTGATGAAAGGATGTGGCTGGACCACTGCTAATGAAAATAAGTTATCGGTTGATGTGAATCAGCAGGTAAGGACATTCTCCATTATCTGCCACATCCACTGTCCCAAAGTGAATGAAACATTATCTTCCACTCCTTTTCCCTGGAGAGGGGCATTCTGTTACATTCACGGGTACCCAACAAGATCATGCACCAAGAGACTCAAATACACTTGAACACAGTGCTTGAGATTTCCACTCTCTAAATTAATCTTCTACTTTTCCTCCACTGAATGGTCAAACATGCCATTGACATTACCTCATAGGACATCTCACGGAATACATCACCTTTTCAGAACAATAAAACTCATGCACAATTTTTTCCAATAGCATAAACTTTGATAATAGGTGCTTAAACAACAGCTTTCAACATGTTAAAACATACCTCTTGCACTCTGACATACTATTTCAGGACTGAGGAAATAGCAACCATACAAAGGACCACATAGTAATTATTTTATAGGATGCACAAACACTTCCGTTTTACACCAAGGACTTCACCTTTCCTTAAGCATGTTAACATGTAGTATTGTCAAACACTTAATCATACTAAATACTAGTTTCACCTGTTGCTTAATGGAATAATTTACCGCCTTTTTGAGAATGGGGCCTGTCCTAACAGTATTCCCACACTTTTACTTTGCTTGGCTTTTTTCTCCACAGTTTACCTACAGCAGTTCCTGTTATTCTGCGATGGCATGTCTTTCTGCATTTTTGGGGTGTGTGTGGATACACGTGTGCGCGCTATTTTCATCCTAAAACACAGAATTTCATTTCCTGATGCAATCCCATCAAGCTCACAGACATATTTCCTGAACATGTTCTCCCTCCCTACACGATAAGATATAGATGCTGGTTCATGTTATACCTGACCAGGTCACATCTCAGTTACAGTCTATTGGTTTCTGCATGACTGGGCAAATTTATAAGCCTATAAATTTCATTTGTGTTCAAGGTGATAATTTAGTCACTAGATAGAAAGGTCTACAGAAAACTTGTTGCGATTACTTTCCTCTGCTGCACAAAATATATTTTACTTCTCCTTAGATATTTTCCATTCTTACTTTCAGGCTTGGGCACACCTCTTTCCCTTCGCACAATTATCTCTCCAAAAACTGTATATGGATTAAGGCAGAGTTTTTTTCCAGAACTTGTGGAATCCTCTGTTTCTTTTGATGAAACTACTAGCTCCTTCTTAAGTTCAAGGATAACATTGACCAATTTTTCTTGCAAGCTTATCGTTTGATCCCACCCTGCAGGAGGCGAATTCCCATTGCTTTTTCTACACCCCACCAGGATGCTCTGGCAGCCTTTTCTTACCATGGTGCCCCATTATAACATGGTTCCAATCAGAGGGTCCACCAGCCTCAAAAACTGCATCTTTGAACAAGTCTCAGATCTTTCAAAACATTTCTGAGGTTTATCTAGCTTCTTTCTATTTGAAACCCCTGGTAGAAGATTATCTCCACAAAGCACAGTATCATTTCCCCTTTACCGCAATTTGGTCACCAGATTTCATGTCATTCTGCCATTAAATGAATCAGTTGTCTGCAACGATTCTTGATTATCATACTCCAAAATTTGTTATTCCATTTCCCCCCCGCCCCCCCCAAGCACCACTTCCACCCCTGATAAACCGTAAAAGAACACACGGAAACCAGCTGTTTT
>VZTM01021113.1:16716-32675 GCA_013400555.1 Jacana jacana
AAAAAAAAAAGAAGAGAAAGGTCAAGAGAAAAGAAAGAACTGGCTTTAAATCCCCCTTTACAGTCTCAAACAGGAGAAATGGTATCAAGTGACTGAAAATCTCTTGGAAAAGACAGACTGGTTCTTGAAGAGGAGGGGCACAAATCTTTTCCCTAGACTCAGGAAGGACCACAGTTGAGGCACCCAGAGTTGAGCTGCCCAAGACTTTATCCCAGCTTTGCTACAGACATTTGTGTGCTGATGCCACAGCAATTATTGCATCTATCTATTTCTATTTATAATTCAAGGTATTTGACAGTCTGGTACAGGGAAGTTACTGTACTGTGTTACAACAACAGACTTGCAGCAGGGAAGAGTTACTGTGAGATAGATGTGGGCTGAGATTTAGAGAGTACATAAAAAAACCACCATAGGAAAATTAAACTCTCACTAAGAACATTTATTCTCCTGCAGTCAGTGGAGGTACTTAAATTACACTTAGGTGTAAAAGGTATTTGTTCATTGTTGAGGTTCAGATTGGATATTAGAAAATATTTTTACATGGAAACAATTATTAAGCATTGGAATGGGCTGCCCAGGACAGTGATTGAGGCATCATCCCTGGAGGTATTCAAAAGATGTGTTGACACAATGCTTAGTGACAGGTTTTAATTATGTATTGTTGTTTTGTTGGTTTTGTTTGTTTTGTTTGTTGTTTTTTTTTAAATCAGAGTTCAGCTGATGGTCCAAGTAGATGATCTCAAAGGTCCCCTTCAACCTAGACAGTTCTACGATACGTTCCTGCCTTGGTTCAAAGTAACAAATCTAAAAGACAAACCAAAACCAAAACAAAACCGAAACCAAAACAAAACCGAAACCAAAACAAAACCGAAACCAAAACAAAACAACACACAAGCACCAAAAACCAAAATCACGTTTATGTGGACTTTTGGACAACGATGCATTTAATATAGTTTTGTCTGAATGACAAGGCAACATCACAGTTACTCTGATTATACCAGTGCCTAAAAGGAGCCAGTTTATTACAGTAACTGTTCTCATATCCAATCAACGGATTGGACAAGACATACTATAGGATGATTTCTTTCTGTTGCCATGGCATCTAAACAAAAAATGGGTCAACTCATACACAACAGCACAGTGGTCCCCACCTGTACTTGTGATAAGCAGGCGCTGTTTGATAGCACAGAAATAGGTCTGGTCCACCACTGTTCACTGCAGGAAAGACAAATGGTCTGCCAGATGTTAGCACTTCCTTACAATCCACTGGTGACAGTCACTACTCCTTCACAGGAAACAGTCACAGGAGTGTGACTTCACTGAGCATCTGATAGCGACTGCTATTAAATGATAAAGCACCTCTCATTTTCACACTCAAAAAATGGGAATAAAATACAGAGGTGAGAAGCTGATTTTCATGTCAGGCAAGAGAAGAAGCAAATCAGAAGACACTGATATGTCACATAAGGCCACTGATATGTCCAGAGCCTGGTTTTCCTCAGAGCCCTCACTGTCCAGACAGGCCTATACACCTGGTGTTCAATGATATATTCATTATCACACTAATTGACATCATTTAGCATGGCAGATTGAGACAGCAGATAGATGCAAAGCTATGCAAATATGTACTAACATCAGTGAGAATTATGTTATATGTATATTATACAATTTCTCTTGGATCATTCTTAACTACTAACAAGATTTTATCCTACATTACATTTTTCCTAAAGAATATGGTACTCCTAAGGTAAGAAGTCACTGTCCTTAAGCTTTCAATATGGGTTTCTAAATTACATGCTTCATGGTTCACTTCCTCCTTGGGATCTACATCTCTTCAGTAAAAGTAAAAACAAAGAAATAATCTTTCCTTCATGAACTTTAAGGGTAAATGCATCTGGACTGAAGTAGTTAAGCTTGCCTATGTTTCACAGCCTGTGTACACCATGCCATTCATCAGCATGAAAGCCATTTTATTTCCACAGCTTAAAAGACTGCTGACGCCATCTCCTTTTCTGTTGCTGGTTAAATAACCTCCAACACTGTATCTATAAAGGATACACTAGTACTGTACTGGATGAGGAGAACTAAAGAGATGTTCCCGTCAAAATTAACTGAAGATGCATGAAGTAAACAACAATTTAAAAAGTTCTATAAATAGGCATCAGACTAATAGTTATTACGTTCAATAATTTGGCATGATATGCATGACAGCTTCAACCTCCAAAATAATTTAGCGCCTTGAGCTGAGATTAAATGCAGAACATTAATTTTTCCATCTGGTTGTCAAGACAACCAAGAGGCCCATCAAATCCATTTAAATAAAGCCTGCATCATGTAATGATATTAAATGGGATAAAATATTAATATGGGTCTGTGATAGAACATTGGACAAAATAGCCACAGTAAGGCAGCTTCAATTTACTACAGCAACAATCTGTCTTTATGCTGAAAGCAGGATTTAAGGGTCAGAAGGACTACATGTTTGTTGAGAGCAGGCCCTTTAAGAGGGGGTTGCTGGGAGGGCACATATGCAAATAAGTGGAAGTAAGCGAAACGAAGTATAGTGAAGGCGAAACAAAGTGTGGGAAACAGCAAATGACACAAATGTTGTAGCCAATCATGGGGCAACTTTAAGCCTGTGGAAAGTGCGTGGAAAGCTCGTGGACAATACCCCTCTCCCTATCCGAAATGTAGTGCTTAGCGAATGAGGACCTGTAACTGTAGAACGATTGGGGGGTGCTTCCTGAGATGTGTGCTTCCCGACTATGTGTGCTTCCTGGAAGTGCTCCCTGGTGCTTCCTGCCTGGGTGCGCTTCCCGATTCGGGGCTTGCTGGAATGGCTTCCTGATTGATGGCTTCCTGATTGATGGCGTCGGGCTCCACTGCTCCTGGCCGCGGCACATGTTTGAGTTTATATGTGCTCACGTATAAAGTGTTTCTGATTTTCAACCGCTGAGAATATATAGCATTACATTGTACAAAAAAAATATATAAAATAATACAGTTCCAAATTTAATCCTACTGATGTAGAAAAATATTAAATAATGGACCAAAGCTCCCCCCAGCAGAGATGTTATTTCAGTGATAGCAGTATGGCTGCGTCCATTTATTGCCAATAATCAGTTTCCTTCCTTCAGCTGGAAGATGGCAAACGTCATGCAAAACTTTTGATGTTTCATAATATAAAAATGTACTGAAAAGGTAGGTAGGCTCACAGACCAAAGACAAACAACTCCTAAACATTTAGGCTACAGGTACTTTATCAGAACAGTGGGTTGTGTATTGTCAGTAAAGAATTTAGAGAAATAATAGAATAGTGAGATGGAACAAATTAAAACAAATCTGTGCAGTTTCCTGTCAAAAAACACCAAACAAACAAAACAAAACCCCTTGAAACCTGCAGATTTAGACATGTTTAATTTGCACGATAAATGGGATTGGTCATATTTTACAGACAGTATCACATACGTACAGAATATATTCACTGTCGCATTCTTTAACTCCATTGCAATTATCTTTAACTTTCCAGATCGTTTACTTCTCTAGATAAAAGTTGGGATCCCAACAAGAACACAAACCTAAAAATTTATGTCACATCAGCTCAATTCAGACACAATCCTGCACATCGCAAGTTTGCAAAAGTGTTGCTGGTAACTGTCAAAAAGTAGAACAAAGCCTGGGTTCCTATTTTAAAAAGTTTTCTCTTTATTAGTAGTAAATATTTTTATTAGTGTTGATCATACAATGCTGTGCATCTGTATTCTGTATAATGCAAAAGGGTTTTTTGTTGTTGTTGTTGTTTGTTTGTTTGTTTTTGTTTTTTCCCCAGAAAAACTAAAAGATTCAACAGTAAATTTCTGATTTTAATGCACTTAACTGCAAATGAGAAGCTGCACTGACGTCAGTGCAACCATGGACATGTGTGACTGGTATAATTCTGCACAACTATGACAAAAATGTGACACGGCGACATGAGACCTACACACACAAAAACTCAAACCACACAGCTTAAGGGCAAATGAAAAAAAATAATTAACTATACAGAGACTACTTCATACAAAACATGGATAGGCTCTGCATTAGCCATAAAGAAGCCAGCACAGAGCAGCACACGCAAAGAAAGGGAAAAGCTTGAGATTTACTGCTGCAGAGTGACTACAAGGGGATGCCCCGGTGGCCTTGGGCAAGGCTCCAAGTTATCTCCCAAACACCAAGTTATCTGCACAAAATCTGTTTGTCAAGGCTAGTTGAGTTGGTTAATTTTGTTCAACGGACAACTGTTTAGAGACTAAAACATTGGGCTAACTAGCATTCCTTAAACATTTGCTCTATCAATTAACATTACAGGTTCTGAACTGATAGACGAGACAGCTCAGGTAAGCTGAATAACTGACAAATTCTTAGGGGGCTTGACTACATGGCTTTTGTAGATCATTCCTGATGAGAATTTCACCCCAGATGTCATAACCTGTACCAGTTCTCATAAGAGCTGTTGTTTTTATAGTGCTCATCCACACTGCCGTGAACATGACACTCCTATGCCATGTCTGTGCCACAAACCCCTCAATAGATCCTTTCCACACACAAGAATAATGTGAGTGGCCTATTACAAGCACGTGATGAGCTTGTTTCTCATCAGATTTCACTGCTGATATTTTTCCTCCTATGTTGACATTGACATGCCACAACAGGTCAGGTAACTGTGGATAATATTTTGTGCTCTAGAGATGTTTAAATGTAACTCATTGTCATGGTTTGGGATGAATTGGCCACCGCAACCTGATTCTGATGGAAACCTACTACTCATGCTTTATATATAAGGTTTATATGTGTGTATATATATATACATGGTTTTGCTTTTGCTCTTGATCCCTTCTAGGGGGAGTATTATTTATGCCTGAGCTGACTGTATGTCACGGTTTTGACCAATGGGACAGATGATGACCCCTCCTCCCCCCCCCTAAGGAAAAGAGAGGAGAGGAAAGGATTAAGAGATTCAGGAGTTTAGATAAAAACTAAACTACTTTAATGAAATATCAATAACAATAATANTTTCAGACTTTAGTCAGTTAGAAGAGGCCCAGCTAAAAAAGTAAAACTACTGAACAGAAAATTGGTTTGTTTTACCTCAAACCAGGACACTGTAGCACTTCGTGTTTTCTAAAATTAATTTAAAATCAAGGAAGCTTTGGAATATAAAAGGTGCTATAGTAATATGGTGTCAGATATGCAGAAAGAAAAAAGCTACTAATTATAGAGAAAGTAATGCAGATGATACCTAGAAAACACGATCCATTATGCACCAGAAAAAGTCCAGAATGAAAAAGAAAGTCAATTAAGGACAACATAAAGATTTCTAAGTTTTCAGATACTACATTTAGGGCAGAGAAAAGTCACATATACACCTCAGAATGACCTTAACTTTCTCAAAATGCTTACTTCACTCTTGCATGCACTGAGGCAGTCTGACCATAGCTACTTTTAACATTATATGACCCTATATTATATATTTTAACTCCTGTAGAGACCACAACTTAATTTACAAAAATTGCTACAGAACCACTTTTTTGTTAATTTGACTTCATCGCTGATGTATATTTAGGAAGGATACTTCTAACTTTCAGGGAAAGTTCTATTTAGCATTTTTTGCATTACAAGAATATTCGAGTTTTTATTTTGAGCTTCCATTTGAACACTAGCATTTGATCTCCATATCTCAACACTCTGCAAGAGAAGCGCAAAGCTGCATCCATTTGCACCCAGGGACAGTACCAAGTAGTGTGCCCAAAAGTCACCAAAACAAGACCGGGAGAACAGAACTACAACCTGCAATGCTGAGCTCTTTGGCTGTAGAAAGCACAGAATCTGCTAACTGCAACAACAGTGCTGGTGAAAGATAATGGGTTTAGTCTCAATGTTTAGCATATTCTTGAGTTTGTATTTTTTAATAACATGAACTCCTGAAGTACTCTGTATTGTAACACTTAAGACAGAATTATTTTTCTGCACCTTCTTTTGGGAGATGCAAAATAGCTCTTTGCTTCTTTTATATCCTGCATGACTTCTGTGCATTTTAATTTGCCTATTCAGGTATGATAACAGGTTCATCATTAGGGCACCTCCACACATTATCAGTAAAGTTGACATGTTGCTACTACTTTTTTCTTATTGGTAAGACAGGAGCACACATTTAGAATTTCTTCTCATTATACATTAACACTGAAAAAATAATTTTAAGAGGAGGTGATTTTTATACTAAATTCTGAAGGCAGAGAATCTGCAGCTGTCCAGAACCATGTCAGAATGGAAACACATCAACCATCCTCTTAAGAGTTTTGCTGTTTTTAACATGATCTACTGCAGAATTTTATGTCAGTTGGACACCACAGCAAAGGAGTGCTTCGTGGGACTTCCTGTTCTCCCAAGGTGCTTGGAATAGAAGAATCAGAACCTTGGCTATGACCTCACATCAGAGGAGTACCTAGGACAATTTCTTCAGGCTAAGAGCGCACATCATTATACGTCAGTAAAAGGAAACAGCAAATGTAATTCAAACAGCTGAAACTTTTCTAAGCATACCTGTAAGCAGCAGCCATCCTAGAGCATGACAGATTATCATTGCCTTTCTTCTGTTCTTCTCCTTTATGATTCTCCAGTGACTACTTTCCCCAGATGTACTACAGAAAGAACCACAGCATACATGACAGTAAAATGTAAGAAAGGGTGGCTAGCCATCCCTTGGTCCCTGAAACAGGAAAGAACTCTTATCGTGTACAGGGACTTTCAGATCACAGAGCTCTTTGAATGTTTATTTCAGTGCAGCAGAAAAGCTCTACCTACTCCACACACTTCAGAAAAACACAAAATTTACTGTCACTCACACTAACCTTCGCCTAGCCACTGCTTAAACTGTTTATTTCCAGAATATAACGAAATTACTGATGCAAACTTTGAGAACACACAGTTGCTTTGACAAACATAACTTCAGATATTTTGCATCACTCCTGCTCTTGAATTTTTCAGTAAGACGCTTGTTGGACCAAAAACACTTTCCTACATCTACCCTGATGTTATGTGTTTTTATAGTCCAAGCAATTACACTGTTATGAGGCATGCAATCTTGGACAGAAGCAAACAGATGCTACTTCATGCCAATTTATTGATTAGACTCCTCTGAAGCATTAGCATCTTTGGTTTTTCTTAGCAAACAAAGTAAAAAATGTTGCTTTCCTTCAATTTCTGTGCAGGCAGCCGTGGAAGAGAAAAATGCATTTTAAAATTTTTTAACGCGCTCTAGTTACATCACTTAGAGATACATCATAAAGGTATTGTATAAAACATACTCTTTTTTTGCACCTTAGGTATAGTTTTCTTAAGTTCAGTATTACTGAGCCAAATAACGTTGTCCTCAAGATTACATTAGATACACCATACTGCATATATATGGATAATTTCAGTTCATTTTGCACCCCCACCCCCTGTCAGACTGACAGCCCTATAGTTCTGGTTACCTTAAGACTGCAGGTCAAAGAAAAGCCCATACAATCCCCAGACAGACAGGGGAAAGTACTCAAGACTGGATTTAATACCAGTAACGCAAGTCAAAAAGTATTACTGCTTGTAATATTTCCCAGTTAATCACGGAATTAAAAGCTGTACCTTAGCCTGTAAAACTTCACATCTCGAATTACTATCCAGATACTGCAAGCATGTGAAAAACAGGCTACAGTGTAATGCAGTTTGTTCTTAATACTAGCAAAAAAGAGTAACCAAAATCAGTGGTAGATTTGAAAATATGGTATTACTATAGACAGTTGAGTCTAATTCTGTACTATTAAATCAGCAAAAAATAATTATTTTTTGTTGCTGTTTGTTCTGACTGAGTAAGGACTACAGGATTCAGTTCTTTGCTACCTAAAGTGGCATTTTGAAAAATGATGTTAGTTTGGTTTGCAACCTCAGCTGACACAGAGAAAATGTGAAGATGAATTGCTAACATTTCCGCATGAGCTCTAGACAGGATGATGTAATGTGCTGAAACAACCAAAACAACGGGTATTGGCACAGGAGCAAACACACAGCAAAAGCAGCCCCATAGTCCATAAGTGATTAACTGCCTGCTCTGGTAAAGCAGGCAAACTCTTTCAGTGCCAGGTAGATATGTAGTTTAGAAGCAACACTCCAAAGTTAACACACTTGAGCAGTCTGTCTGATCTCATTACTGCAGGCTATGAGAAAAGGTGTGTATCCAAGCCACAGTGCAGGATAAATGGGGAAGCTGCAGCATCATCATTTAAGACAAAGTACGTGCAAGTTTTCAACATGCTTTCCAATGCTGCCAGCTGGATCAATTAAACAATTCACAGCAACAAATAGGTAGATTTCTCCTTGAAATACCTTGTTAAGAGAAGTAAGCCGGAAAAGGAATTTGTTTTCTTTTTTCTTTTCATGATGTATGTTTTAACTATCATCAGTAGACAACCCTCCTGCCCGATTACAAACAAGGAGAATGGTCTGGAAAGAGCCAAAGGGTGTTCAACAGAGAATGAAAAAATTAATCAAGGCAAAAATACCAGTGAACACAAGTTGATATTTTGGGTCAAAAGAAAATCAGAAGCTCTGGCACAGAACAACTCAGTATAACCAGAAGACTAAAAACAATTTACAGTTTCAGAGAACTTAGACTGGCAGGAAGCTAAAAAGCCATGTCATTGCTTATCCATTACATACTTTTAGTGGTCTGACTAGGTCTGTCTTCACCTAATCATAGAGAACGAGCAAAAAATTCTCTAAGTTTTTCAAACAGGACTGAAAATCTTAGAGCGACATTATCATACATCCCTCTGAAAAATAATCCAAAGTTAAGTTTAGTCCTTATGTGCAGCAGAACCTGTATTGTCTGTGTTTTCCCAGCACTTTAACTAATCTTCAGTAAATGAAGGATCTATCCTTTCCTCACTTGTTTCATTTCATCAAACAATTCAGAGTTTGTTGTTGGGTGTTAAACAAAATTAAAACAAACAAAAGGAAAACAAAATGAGGCATTAGTAATTACGTGAAATATGAGCTGCAGCCCTTAGATTTATGTTTCAACTATAAAAACACATTGCTGCAGCATTATTATAGTAAATATTCTTCTGTGACCAGATAGGAATTTCTATGTCTCCCCATATACTAAAAGAGGACTGCATTGTTTCTCCAGCAGTTTCACAAAAAAATAGAAAAAACGAAAATTGCAAATTATGTACAACAATCTAGTTTGGCAAAGAGACCTTCATTATTTGTGGTATCTGTTCAGAGTCTCACATAACCCTTCCTGGTAATACATTTTGCACAATCCCAAAGCAAGACACTGTGACAATATAAACAGGTTTTTTTCCTGTCATCACAGGAAAGAAGGTTATCAAGCAAGCAAACAGACAAAAAGAGATGAGTGGAAAATAGCTTTCTGGTCTTTCACTTGCATTTCGGGACCTCAGACATTACATACAATTTTTTTAATGACACATTTAGAGTTGTCGACGGCAAGTAAAAGAAATGTGACCTCATCTCATACATCAGCTGGATTATCAGTAGATAGGTACCTCATGTCCTCATAAAATGCTTCAGTGGAATGAACTGGTAAATGGGTACAGAGTGAAGCAGCTCCACTAACTGATGAACTAAAGGCTCAAACAGTTTGAGACCCGGTTGGTTTTCTATCAGTGTGAGCGCAACCCATCACTATCAATCTGAGCCAATGCTAAATCAGTATGAATAGGGAGCTATGCTCCATGGCACACCAAACACCCTACTTGCATCATCATTCAGGATCTCACTAGAAAAGTTTCTCAGTTTCCTTGCTTGAAAAGTATTCCACATCCACAAATCTCAGATGCGTTCTCTAATAAGATATTGATCCCCTACGCAGCGAACAAAAAAAAGCTCTAACAGAGTTTTTTGCCATAGCCCATTATATTTTCCAACACCCAACACTACCACTTCACTACTCTCCCTTACGTTATCCTTATTTCCATTGCTGTAACACATCTGTATTAGGGGCTAATCATTAGAGATTACTCCTGCCCTTGCCACTTAACACTACGTTGTCCCATATGGTCAAGGGTCTCCAGGCTTCCCTGGAGTGCTGCTCTTTTCCTTCCCATTTCACTTCCCTTAAAGTGAACAAAAGCACATTAAAGCCACTTCTTTAACTGGAAACACAATCCTTTTACAATCGCCATGAGGCTGTCTTGCCCCATCACTTCTGAGCATTTTCAGAACACAGCTTTGTAAAGCGAGCAAGACTCATATGTTGTGTGTACCCTAGGGAGAGAACAGGCTGGCTGGGCAAGGTGTTCCAGATTTTGCCCAGTCTGTACTGTACTGGTAGACTTGAAGACTGGTGGATAGTCAAGGACTTTTTTTTTTTTTTTTTCCAATCTCTCAATCTACCTGCTCCTAGATTAACAACTCGTCTGGGGCCTCTGGTTTGCAGTGCTTCACTCATCCTGAGAGCACAGAGTATAGACAGATGAGAAAACTACAATGGTAAATGGAGGGAACTGAGGCTAAAAAACAGAACCGCGTTAGCTGTCAGTGACACAGCTGATGCATGTTATTTATCTTCATCATCTACAAACTCTCAGAACCCACTTGCTGGAAATGTAGCAGTGGGACCAAGTAGAAAACTGGATCCAGATCCAAAATTAGCAGTACTATGTGTCTACCCAGAAGACTCCAGTCTCTATACTGTGCTTTAAAAAGAGAAGTATTTCTGAAGTCCTGAAGTCCTACAAAGCACACCCACATCGATCAAAATAAAGCAGTCCATCTCTCATGGTCTGTATGAAACTTGAAACATACTACTTGGAATATCAATCACTAAAATAATTCCACAGCTCCACTTCTAATACTATCATCAAAACCATTTCGATTCCATGGGCTGTACTTTTAATGAGCTAGTAATGAGTGGATTCGATGTTTTGATTAACGGTTTTGGAAAACTAATTCTAAATCTGTTTCTGACCTGGAAGAATACACTTAAACTCAATGATATCCAGAAAGCCTTTCTTGCCAGCAAAGGAGGCTCTGGGACAAGGTGGATATATTGCAGTTTTACACCAATGAGATACAAGGCGAGGGTAAGGTCCACTTCCTTGGGAAGCACATTCCCTAAGCGCCACTTATCTATTTATTACAATGCACCAAAGAACAGACCGGGAGAGAGATGCTCATAACCAGGTCAGTGATCAGAACCAGAGTGTCAGAACCACAAGAGTGAAATCCTCTCTGGTAAATGAGATAAGGGGAATATCTGCATGAAGAATCTTCAGTATTAATTTTAGAAAGACACCTCTAAGGACCAAGATTGCCCAGGAGATTGTTTCAGCTCTAGAGAGCCACAGGAGACAGCCTGGAAGCAGCCTGTTTTGGCAGCCTGCTAGCTGAAAAAACAGAGAAAGGAACACAGAGCTAATTCTGAATCACAGCTAGTTTCTAGGTGCAGTATTTGTTTTGTGTGCTCTAAATCTATCCCAACACACAGCGACTGAGCTCTGCAAAGCACCGAAGAGTAGCACGCAAGTTCCTAGCACCCCAGTGTGGAGGAAGGGAAGATCTCGAATGGCTGCCAAATTTGCAGGGAAGGCAGTCAACATTCAGTGGCAACCCAGCACCGCAAAGATCAGGGAGATACATCTCTCATTGACAGGAACAAATCGGTTCCCTTCAGCTCTGAGCCGCAGAGTGGGAAAAGGCATTAAGGTGGAAGTTTAAATGGCAATATTAAAAGGTAAAAGAAAGCACACCTCTGCTTCCCCTGGACACTGTGTGTCTCAATTAGCAAGCTCTGAATGAGACACAAATTTTAAGTGAACTATACTATGACAGCAAAGATACAGGGCCACCAGTTCACAGACGTCATAGAAAATTAAGGATAAATCATTTAATCGGTTCTCTGCTACAGCTTCTTTACTTGGGAGGACTGATGAGGTGAAAATCATTTCTCAGAGGTATTGAGCACCTCTGGGATCAAAAGGGGCTGAGGAGAACACAGGCTGCAATTCAGATGTACTGTCTTTGTAGAAGAAGCTTTAGTTTATGCCAATATTGAAATGGTTGCATTGTTCTGGTATAGGACTACGACTCTGAATCTTTTCAAGGTTGGAGGTTTTTACTAAATAAAAAACAACCCCAACATCTCTGTAACACAATTTCTAAGTATCTGAACGACTTTTGCCATTTCTCAAAGCTGCATGATAACAAAAGGTCACAGGCTGACTCCAGTTCCCTCGTATTTAGCAAAATAATGTGGTTCAGAACAGAAAAGCTCAACTAAAAGGTCACAACAAAATCTATTTTTCTCCACTGTATTATACAAAATATTTCCTTAGAGTCATATTCCATCTTACAGCACAGTAAGCAGGTTTCAAAATGAACCTAGGTAACACCTTACACATGACATTTCTCAAACGCTATCACTTTTTTCTTTTTTTTTGGAGGGGGGAGTCAAAACTTAGTAACTGCAAAAGAAAAATTACCAGAACACTTAAGGTTGCTAAATGCTACAGCAATCTGAATTAACACTTGCTCATCTGAAACTCAGCTGTCATGACTTTAGGAAGCAATTCTAATATCCCTGCTTGGACTATTCTGAATAAGAAGCAATCAATGGTGATAAAATGGTTATCGCATCATCTGCTCCCAGGCCTAAAGAAGTTTTCCAGATGCAAATGCTATGCCAGGCAAAACTAGACTTTTTTTTTTTTTTTTTTTTTTGCTTCTCTACTCACTTAAGAGAACATTGGAGTGTGAGGCTCCGCCTATTTCTTCTGTTCCCTTCTTGTTTCTTTGGGATCCATTCTGAGTAACAAAGTCCAGAGGAGAAGTACTAGAAGAGTGGTATTTTAGAGTTTTTCTCTGAGTGAGAATTAGCGTAGACCTTTCTTGCCTGGAGGATGGCATTGCTGCCATCACTACAGCAATGATACTATCTGTGGCTATTGACGAGGGAGACATGGAATAAATCCTATTCCCATGGTTTTTTCCCCTAGGGCTTTTAAACAGGTTGTCACCCAGAGTGCTGTAACAATGCAGGAACAAGGCAAATAGGAGTGCAGCTGGATTTTAGACAAGCAGATGAATGGAGAAGCTCTTAAAATCCTTCCAGTTAACAGACATCCTATGAAGTTCACCTTTCTGCTTCTGCTTACTTCCTCAAGTTTCAGATACATTATAAAACACTAAATAAAGAAAAAATGCTGATCTATGGGATGTATGAAAGATTTTTTTTTGTCATCCTAATTTACATAGAGGCTTCTTCTTCCTCCCATCCTCTAAAATAAAATGTTTGACAGATTGTGATTCAGTATCTTCTCTGGTGGGGGCAGAGGAAGTCTCAGACCTCAACCACCTTGGTATCAGGTACTCTGTGAAAAAATAGTACCTATATAACACAATTACATGCACATCTGTGTCACCAGAAAGACCAATATAATACCAGAATGAAAAAAAGGGGCACACTAAGAAAAAAATGCAAAGATAAAGCAGTGCAAAGGTAGGTGGGTTTTAAGTCTGGTAAAGAAAAAAACATCTCTTATTAAAAAGCAATGACCTTTACAAGAAGTGACCATATGTACTAAATATTTCAGGCCAAAGTTAATCAGCAGCATAACTGACAGTTTATACTGCAAAAAGCCTGTTAGTCAAGGATGTAATTTTACTGTAGAAGAATCAAAGTGCGTATCAGAAATTTCACCTTTCTTATCCAAATTAAGAAACCACAATTGTAGCTCTCGCTCTGGACATGTAACAGTATAAACTCATGCCAAAGACAGAGAGCACCGATGCATAGCACAGCTTCTACACCACAGGGAGAAGCCTGCAAAGGAAAAGCTACATGACCAGCCTGCAACTGAGCAGTAAGGCAAGTTTGATTTTTATTTTGTATACTTAAGATGCACAGAATCCAGAATTTAACCTGGAGTTATCTTGGAATAAGTGTAAGCTGTATAAAATAAATCAAGTTTAGCTCCACAGAAGACATTTTAGCCAGGGTTTTTTGTTTCCAGCTCACCTAAAGGAAGTTATTACTGCTGAAAACAGAAAAAATACCTGCTATTCTCACTGTAAAGGTGAGAAATAAGTAACATTAAAGTTTTTCTTCCTTGAATCATTTGCATGTTTCATTTCATGGGCATCAACAGTTCTTTTTCAAAAACATAGTACTAACCTGACTAGAAATGTATGAGATTACATATTTGATTATATTTATCCCTTTCTAGCTGAATTAGTAGCAACCCACTCAAATGTACATAAAAACTTTTAGCTCACTTGAAGATTTTAACAAATCAAGAGCAATTACTGTACTTGCGATCAACTAATCTGTCTTCCCAGTTTTAGAGGGTTGATCTTTGTTTACCAATGAAATTATGCTTTCTGGTAACAGCCAGATTTAAAACATGATTGAGACAGGAAATCTGAGAACTAGCGACAGAACTGCCATGCATGCGATAGAAGAATTCTCTGAATGACAAGAAATTGTTGTGGGTTCCTCAAACCATAACAGACACATACACAGTTTGTCTCTGTAAGGAAGATGAATTGAAAAGCAAATATTTTTCTTTCTTCTCACACTTATAAAAGGACAAGCAAAAAGTGATTGGCCTCCTTTTACATGCATACTTCATACTCAGCTCTGTTTAGCATCATGCCATCTGGGCCTAATTATTTTTCTTCTTCCTGACATCAGTAAACTTCTTAATCTAAAGCAAATTTCTTTGAATGCTAATGCTAGATCAAGAAGAATGAGCAGGCCAGTATGTTTTCCCACATTTAGTCAGCCAGATGGACTCCTACTCATCTTTACCACGTGCTACAGAAGAGTCAAGATTATCCCTACAGAGGCTCCATCTCTTGCAAGAAAAATGGATGCAATATTTAAGCATTGTTGTACTGGTAACAGGTGTTAACTTTCAAATTCAGTAACCGTCAGCAAATGGACTGTCCCAGCTCCTTGGGTATTTACAGAGCACACTGTTGCCTTCACAGATTTCTGGGGTTTTTTAAGTAAGTAAACAGAGATAAAATTCAGGTCTCAGCCACATCTATACACCATTACACACAATTTCTTCCATCCTGTCTCCCAATTAGTACCGCTTTTCAGCATTTGTGTGAGTATCTCATAAGAGAAGGGTGCCAGCAACATACAGTCATATTGCTAAGCCATCAGCTTCTGGCAGGTAAAGCTCTGTCAGCATCTAAGGTAATCATGTCCTTGACTATCACCTGAAGCTTGTTTTCACACAGAGAACAGACTTACAAAGACAATATTTAAGACCTTCCTTTCCCCCTCATACTAAGATTTTTTTTTTTTTTTTCATTTGCTTATAACTTTGCATTCTTTCTCTGCTCGTGTTGAAGTCTGCAATCTTGTCTGAATGGGTAAGAATTTGTGGGCTTCGGGTTTGTTTTTTTTTTTCAGCTGAGACAATGCAATCACATTAGAAACTAAGATACTTTCTCCGTGCGAAATAAACTGACATCTCAAAATTTCAAGCATTGACATGATCTGCAGCCAAGACTTGCAATAACACAGCAACTGGCCACAAAGACAAATATACAGCTTTTGTCTCCCTCTTTTTTGCATTTTTAAGAAAAAAATTTGCCTGAGATTCAGTTGCAAAACTTTGATAGATACCACTTACACTGACCTAGCTTGGCATGCAGCTGATCAGGAATTCCTTTACAGTTGTAGCTGTGCATGGCAGTGAAGCCAAGAACTAGAATGGAGAACTTTAACATCACATTCAAAGGAACTGACTGAACCAGCATTTACAGAAACACCTTTGTGCATACTCCTGCTGTAGAATAAATGTGTCAGCTGAGGCTTGGTTGTTTGAAAAACAGAAACAGAACACCCCACACACTTTAGCAGCATGTCTGAAAGGTCCAAGTTTTACACCTAGGGAGACAGGCAG
>VZTM01021114.1:3139-49558 GCA_013400555.1 Jacana jacana
CATGGAGTTTGCATTTCAGCCTGATAACTGACTCGAGTCAGAACCTATATACTCCTGGAGAATTATTCTTGGTGCCTTATGTGTGGTCTGTCCATCCCAAATTGCACTCCTAAAAAAAGGAACTCAATTAGTAGTAAGCTTACCTATCACTTATCAGCTGACCATGTAAATAGCCTGCAAAATAGTAAAAAGGCAGGTGGTAATCCAATGGGATAATAGCTCAGGGAAAAAATATGCTATTAGCCCTGCTGGGCTCCACATGGCAAACAGCCCTTTCCACTCATAAAACCATGAATAGATCTGCTGCACAGCAAGAACACAGCCACGTTCAGCAGCATGTGTCAAGGCAGGGAGGGAGTGAACCTGCTCTTGTGAGACAAAAGGCTACACTGTGAGATAAACAATGCCAAGGCAGCATCATCAAAGAATATTTAAAAATAACCATAATAAAAAATGCAGAGGGGAAGAAAATGTTCAAACAATCTGAGTGGACTTTAAACTTTAAAATAAAGCGAGATATTTCTCATGCCGAAAGTTTAAGATACTACCTTGGAGTCACACCTTGTGTTCTTCTTTCTGCTGTTTCAAAGCCCTAAGAAAACATATTTAGAAAATGAGGGACAGAAAATTAATCCTTGCCCATTTGCCCCATGTTGATATTGGAAGCTGAGAAGCAGGGTATGAATAACCACTACTGAGATTCACCCATCCTTGACTTTGGAAAAGTGCCGAAGAAGAAGGTGGATGTTCTAAACAACTGAAGTAGGTGCCAGTTATTTTGCTACATCAAGACTTTTTCAGCTGTGAAACAACAGGCTAAGTGTTTAGAAACAAAACTGTATTATGGCAAGCCAGTGTGAGACTTCCCAGGTCTTGACCCAGCTCTCATTCTCCCCTGCAGTACACATACCAAGCCAGCACGGACAGTCTCATCATGAATATTTGGGGCTAGAAATTTCTCTACAGCCCTCAGGATGCCATTTAACCTACCTTTGTCTCCCTTGCTTGCCTCATCTGTAAAATGGAGATAACACGACTTACTCACTGACTACTCCACAGTCGCATTAATAGCCCTGTGGCATTTTGGGGTACTCAGGTAGTCAGGCTGGACATCACAGGAAGGATGATTAGAAAACAATGGGCTGCCTGCTATTCTTGGCATCAGGAGAAATGGTGTAGGCAGATCAAAGCTGCAGGCAGCAGGTCACCAACACGATGATTAAATCAACAGTAGAGCTTATTTACAGTTTATTGAGAGTACTTACAAGTGTTGAAGTCCCAATGTTATGCAAGGAACTGTTGGATGTGTTTCGTGGAACAGTAAAGTAAAGCACAGGTTGTTGTCCCGACAGATTTGGTTTACTTATCTATGTCTTATATTTACAAATTTTCAAAGCCTACATATGTACTTACTGTAGCAGATGTAAAACATTTGAATTTCACTTCCTTAGCTCTGGGAATGATCTGTATTTAAATCTAATTCCTAGTGTCACTGAAAAATATGTACCAGTTTATCTGCTTATGCACAGCTTGAAGTAGCTTGGGAACAAAGCTACAAAAGATTGCTTTAAACACCTGAAACAGGATTTTCTGGGGTGCTGAGTGCCCACACATCCAAACCTCCAATAGTAGCTGTAGAAGTTCAAAGCTCTAGAAAATCTATCTCCTTATTTTCTTTCCTGATGAAGAACGACTTATTGAAGGAAGGAGAAGGGAATATGGAATTAAAAGTTTACATTTTCAGAGTAGATGGGGCTCTCTGAGGCTTAAACAAATGCTGGGAAACAGCAGCTGATGGAAGAACAAGCAGGAGCAGACATCAGGAGCAAAGTTGGAAGGAAAACCACCAGCTCTAGTTTTTATCCTTCAGGCACAGTGGCACACCTCTCTCCATACAGGCACACATTAATATGCCAGTAAATAAGCATGCTGGTTGTACTACAAAAGAAACATCATATACAGATGAGAGATGAGAAGGAGGCAGAGCTTTAGTGATGTAGCAGGAGCTCAGAAAATCAGCAAAGCCTTTCGACATTTCAGAAGAAATCCAGGAGCAAATCCATTTGCCAGACCGTGTGTCAACTATTTGGGATAAGTTCTCTGTTACAGGAGGAAGGCATAAGGACACTGCTTTGATGAATGCTGCTTCCACTCTTCTTTAAGCTTTCCTGTAGCCTTCTTTTGACTGATTTCAAGACCTGAGAAACTACATTGGTCTTTTCTATCCAATTAAATATTGATGTAAACTCATGTCTAATGAAAAGCAGGATTACGCTAAAAGATTGATCAAAAGAAAGAATAAAATCTAGGGAAAGTAAATTCTGTGAATATCAAACTTGAATGGAAAACTAAGAATGATAGGTAAAACAAGGGTGAATTTATAATCCTACCAAGCATATTTCAGCCTCTGTCTGATTCAAGATGTTACCCTTATTTGCCTTTTTTTAAAAGATGAGCACCCCCTATCTAATACAGACTTACATTAGACATAGCAGTACATGATTTTCAAAGACTGTCCTGAAACACATCTCTAAAGTATTTTTAAAAAACTTTTAATTGAAGAACAATTATCAAGAAAAAATTGCTCAGTGTTACTGATGGAAGTATTAACTCATACTGACACTCCTGAAAAGCTGATGTACAAGGTGAATATTCACCATAGCTAAGTATTTGCAGTCATTTAAGGTCCAGGTACATGATGAGGAAGATGATTTTTCCAGCTGCCTATATTCCAGTTTCTCTTCCACCAGTTAGCTGCCATGTGTGCGAAGTAGACCCATTAATAAAAGAAGCAAGCAAACAAACACCCCGTCATTTCAATCAAGGAGCAAGCATTTGTTAAAGAAATGATCCAAAAGGTAAACCACTCTCAATTTTGTGATATTCACGTCAATAAAAGAAATTAAAACAGTTGCAGCCATGTCAACATCCTTTCAAAATGGGATTATTATGTTCACATGTTCATCAATCAGTGAGGTGGCTGCTGCACCAAACAAATGGATTGTGACCCTTTTAATACCCAGCCACCTCCAAAAGGTTTGAACTCTACTTTTTAATGACTTAACACATTCAGCTCTGAGGGTACTTGACTACTTTTTGAAACATGATCTGTCACAGCCTGCATGCCTAGCTGTGGACATCCCCAAAAGTAGGTTTAAGTACGCTTAACCTTTATCAGTAATAACCTCACCATGGGGCAAGAGGTAGCTGAGCATACAGACATTGGCCCTTCAACACTCCTGGGCAAGTGGTAGCTCACTACAGCCTAACACCAGGTGGGTATGCCCACTGCTCCATACACAATCCAGCACACATACCAACTCCCTGACTTGGACAAAAGCAGCTTATTCATCCCTCTCCTCCTGCCAACCAAAAGACTCATGTTTCGTTGTGAACTGATGCCACCACCCAAATAGTGCCATGCTTTCACTGGTAGTTAACTGCTTGTCTTTGAAAGCACCTCATCTTTCCCAGTGACAGTCAGCCATCCCTACCACCAGTCCCTAAGTCCTGACAGTGAAGAGTCCCATCAGGGAGGAGAGAGGGCAGTCCTCAGCCATCCCTTGCTCACAGTGAAGGCAGCACCATGTCAGGTGACCAGGGTACACAGCAAGAACGACAGTCATTTTGCATGAAGTGAACCATACCTGTGGCATCTAAGAAATATTTTGAACTGTCTTGCAAGAGTAACTTATAAAGCCAGAACTGAATTATGAAAAGTTCACTGAAAAGCAACACTAAAGCTCTGAGAAGCCAGGAAAATATAAAATAAGGAGGAATAAGAACCAAATTAGTAATTCATGTACACATTAAATCCAATGTACATATTGATGGTGCAGGAAGATGAGGCAATAATCTGTTTCCATCAACTTAGATGCAGGCAGAAAATGACACTTTGCCATGGATAACACCTTTGCAGACCGGTAGGGGGGAAAAAGGCCCCTTTCCAGTAAAGCTGGTACTGGTTTTAGAAGCGAAAATGTACCAAGTCCCAAAACTATAAAAGGGGAAGATTAAGGGAATATTCTTGTCTGGTTTGCTGAGTGGGTAGGTTGGGCTGTTGGATCAAATCAAATTGAGTGAGTCTGTTACATTGGCTCCACTATTAACCTAACTGCTCCATAATTACAGTTTGCTGTGTAAGTGCTTTTCACAACAAACATGTTTTACTTTGTCAAAACAGGCTGGAATCAACTGTGCCTCCAGCCTAAGACCAAATCACCTTCTCAACGTTACACAGGCTGTGTGGTGCCTGCTCACAGTTCCAGTGGTGGCAACCAGGCATCCCCCCTACAACAGCACCAGCCCAAGCGATGAGAGCAGAGAAGAAGCAGAGTACCACACAGGCAGGGAGCATCCAGTCTGACAGCTCTGTTAGATATAAAAGCCATCCTGACAAGACCACTGGGCTGGGAAGGTGCATTTCTTTTTCCAGTCTTTCTTAGGATTTGTCTATATTGCTCTTCCTTTAAAATCCCAAGTTCTGTAAGCGGAGTAGAGGCATATAGTCCCCTCCAAGAACACCTAAGGGAGTTACTATAGAGCAGCTGATACATGGTACATACAATCTTTCCCATGTAAATAAGCATTTTAAATATCACCTATGTAATTTCACCAAGGTGTTTCCTGTGGACACAACATTGGCAGCCTGACATCAGTGTACCGAGACTTGAATGGTTAGTCTTTTACACTTGTGCAAAGTGCAAATGACAGCCATTCAAGTCTGGTAGTCTGTGTGAGTTCATTTACCTACACATCTAAGTATCCACACGAGACACTGTCTGTAAGTATGACCCAGACGCCTTCTTGAAACACATTGATCCTTCCTCATTTCAAAAACTCCTATGTATGGAAGCAAGAATCATAGAATTATCTAGGTTGGAAGGAATCTGTGAGATCATCTCATCCAACCATCAACCTAACTGATGAAAAATAACAACCCATCACTAAGCCACATCACTAAGCACTATGTCAACCTGTCTTTTGAATACTTAGATGGATGGTGCCTCAATCGTTTCCCTGGGCAGCACATTCCAATGCTTAATAACCCTTTCAGTGTAAACATTTTTCCTAATATCCAATCTGAACCTCCCCTGGTGCAGCTTGAAACCGTTTCCTCTTGTCCTAGCACCTGTGACTTAGGAGAACAGATTGACCCCTGCCTCTCTACAACCTATTTTCAGGTAATTGTAGAGAGCGAGAAGGTCCCTCCTCAGCCTCCTTTTCTCCAGACTGAAAAACCCCAGCTTCTTCAGCCTCTCCCCATAAAGCTTACTCTCCGGACTCCTCACCAGTTTCGATGCCCTTCTCTGGACCCACTCTAGGACCTCAATGGGTTGTTGTTTGTTTTTTGTGGTAAGGGGCCCAAAACTAGACACAGTACTAAAGGTTGGGACTCACCAGTGCTGAGTACAGGGGGACAATCACCTCCTGAGTCCTACTCACCATGCTATTCCTGATACAGGCCAGGGTGCTGTTGGCCTTCTTGGCCACCTGGGCACACTGCTGGTTTACATGCAGTTGACAGTCAACCAACACCTCCAGGTCTCTTTCTGCCAGGCAGCTCTCCAGTCACTTTCCACAAGCCTGTAGCGCAGCATGAGGTTGTTGTGACCCAAGTACAGAACCCGGCACTTGGCCTTATTGACCTCATCCCATTGACCTTGGCCCATCCATCCAGCCTGTGCAGATCTCTCTGCAAAGCCTTTCTATCCTCCCACCTAATTTAGTGTCATCTGCAAACTTACTGAAGGTGCACTTGTCCAGAAGTGACAAGGATCCCCTTGTCCAGATCATTGATAAAGATGTTAAAGAGAACCAGCCCCAATACCAAGCCCTGGGAGACACCACTCATGGCTGGCTGCTAACTGGATTTAACTCTGTTCACCATCACTCTCTGGGGCCAACCCTCCAGCCAGTCTTTAATCCAGCAGAGAGTACTGCCATCCAAGCCATGGGCAGCCAGAGGGCTTTGTATGTTTTATAAAATTAGTCTTTACGCTTACTTTGACTTCCTGATATGGCATCCAAATATTAATGTCTATCATCTAATGAAAAAAAAAGAAAAAGTGAGAGGTGAGGAATCACAGAAAGTATCATTAAATACTGCAGTCAGCATCATTTAAGAGGGGCACCCAGCTACAGATATGAAGCCAGAGTTCAAGCCTTTACACTATAATGGAGCAATCTTACACTAAGGAATGTAAACCCCTCTGCAACTGATTGAAGGCTTCTGAATTCCTCAGAGGGTTTTTCCATCCTGAGAAACACCACCTTAAAAGTAGTTCTGTCTATTCTTAGCAGGAATTGATTTTATTTTTTGTAAAGGCATAATGACCGAAATGCAAGATAGATACTGAGAATATAAATTACTTGGGAAACTAACATAAATCACAACAAAAAAAAATGTCCGTATTCAAAGGGGATGCAACTTTGTGCTACTATCAAGTTTGCACCCCTGAGAGAGAAGAGCAAGCAGCATTGTGAGAGGAACATTTGTGTCCTGGAGCTCTCCGTTCTGTCCTGCATGGGAAATGTGCATGCACAGCTTGCTGCTCCACTGCTTACTGCTGCCCAGTTTATCCCACATCCTTCCACAGGGCAGCAAAAGTAATCTGACCTCATGCAACAATTAGGTCAAACATCTATTTTAGTTTCACCCCAAAAGCTGATAGCAATGAGTAAAGAACTGCACACACAAATTTCGTTTTGTTTGCACAGTTATACAGGTTTTTGGCTGAGTTTCTGAGGAGGTTGTTTTGGTTTGGGGGGCAGGGTGTGTGTGTGATTTTTTGTTGCTGTTTGGTATTTTCTTGATTTTTTTACCTCCAGAGGCTTGATTACATATTCAAACTTAGACTCCATAGTTGTAATCAGTATTTCATAATACTCCAACTTTGTGGGTAGCTTGGCTGGCCATTTTTCCAGTCCCTATTATCTTTATCTGTTTAATGGTCCAGATGTCAGAACAATAGAACATGTTAAATATTGACACTGGGGAAGCATAAAGAAAATTAATATTGCTTTTGTTTATTTTTATATACTAGTAAATGCTTATTTTGGTGAGTGTTACCCTAAATACTCTGCACTGTTACGGAACTTTCTTTCTAAATTAAATGCTATTCACAGGTTGAACCGAATTCAGATATCACAGCAATTAACCCTTTTACTTTTTAAAGGGTTGATTACCTTAAATAATCCCATTGCTTAAGGCTATTCCTGTGTCCGTTGCATTGCGTGACAGATATTTGCTCAGCTGAACAGTGCGTATTTCTTGTTTGCTGTGACCCTACCTCCACTTGTCTGTTTTTATTTACAGATATGTATATCATCACTTGCCTGGCTTCATCTTCATCACTATCATCTACAACAATCAGGATACAGCACGTCTAACTACAGCAGCTGCTGCAGATCAAGATGCAGCCCAGTAACTTTTCAAGCAAGTTGTCAGTGTCCTGTAGAGCATACGTCATTGAATACTTTATTTCAGAGGACAACCTGCATTTTCACTATCTCTTGCTGCTGTGTATGAAAACACATTTGAGACAATGCTATCTCATTGGAGAATTTTATGGATGGAGAACATAAATATTCTATACAAAGTTTAAGTTATTTCAAAGTTTTGAAATTCAACTTTTAACACACAGTGCAGGAGACAGGAGGCCATTCTGTGCCCTGTTACCTCCATCTTGTTTCTGTGGGACAAGCCACCCAACATTTTAGTATGACTTTCTCATAGGAACATTATTATATTTAATAAAAACTTATTTAATACTTTCAGAGCTTCAGAAGACAAAAAGTGCAGACGGAAAATGCACTGTTGTTTGTTTTCCATTGATGACTTAATATATCAAAACCTTTATAGAGAATGGTTATGCGGTGGTCTATTACGAAGGTGGCTGATGACAGATTTTCTATGAGATCTCTTCAGAAAGACAGATAAACATGAAAGTAGCTTTTGGCTTATTATGGTTTACTTCAATTTATGATAGGAAGGTATCTTATATAGTGGTGTTATTAAATAGGAGACCCTTTGGGACAAATACCACCATCCTTTCTGGGACTGAAGTCTCCTTAAATGCAGAATTGATCCCATTTTACCTGGCAGGGCTGAATGACTCTGCTAGACAGTTGTGCTGCTTGCAGAACATGGGCCCCCTCTGCTCCAGAGATACTGCTGGAAGGGTGAGGCTATCACAGAGAGAGGGCTTGGTGCTTTGTAGACCATCAGTGCTTCAAATCTGTATTGCAATAAGCACATTTTCAGTTTAGCACCATGAAAACAACATTTCAGTTTCAGCCCCAGACCTCCTGATTGTCTTGAATTTGCTTTGCCAACCTGAGCTGAAACCTAAGAAATCCATTCCAGCTACACAGCTACTCTGAGCTGAGTTAGCCACCCTGGACTAAGAAATGAGCTGTGACAGTAGACATTTCCTTCAGCAGTGTGCCATGTTAAGCATTTGCCTGTACATAAGGACATACAACTTCATGCCAAATGCAGCGAGCCAAGAAGCCTTGAATATAACTCAGCCCACAATAAAAAGTGGACATTTCAAGATGTCTTCAAAACAAATCTTGCAAGGAATCTGTCCTCTCAGGTTGAAGCAGGAGACCCAAAAAATCTGAGAATGTTCAAGGACTGATGGTGGGAGTCTCATTGTTTCCCTGCTTCCCCCTGAGAGTGGGCTCAACTGAGCCTGAGGAGCCTCCAACACCACACAGGAGTGACCAGAAATCTTGTAACCCTCTTGTAACCCTTGTAATCCTCAAGGAGAGCTTGGAATGGTGAAACCCTAGGGTCTGCAGGCACTTTTCACACTACTTTCTCTTCTAAACAACTTTGCTCAAATCAACCTGTCCTGTCAAACATTCTGGTCTTGATAAGTAAGGTTTTTTCCCTCTCCCCTAGAAAACCTTTTAAATCTGTTATCTCTGAAATGCTCAAGAGTGAATATTTAAGTTCTTCATCTCAGCCTCCTCTAGCCCTAAGCATCTCTTCCCCTTATGGAAGTCAGAAGGCACCATTGAAGAGGTTCCTGGTTGTACAACAGAAAGGAGACAAAAGGAGTAGTTATCACACCAGTTTCTAGCTCAATGATGGGTTTTGGCACATATTGCAAGGACTGCAAATCACCAAGTACTGCTGTTTGACAGTGCATGTTGCCCAGTTTAATTATATCTTATGTCAAACAAAGGCAAGTAAACATCCACTGTACACCAGAGCACAGTGGAACCAAAGGCACAATAGCTGCAGGAGTGTATAATACTCCATTAAGGAGAAAAACAAAAACCATGTTAAAATAATGTTCAAACAGACTACTTAAGCATTCAGAGATGAGAAAATACCCAATATAGGGCTCTTTATATAGTCAGTAAACTGCCTGTACAGTGCTGTCCAGAGATTCACCGCCTCCAGCTGAAGCTCCATAGGCTTCCTCAGCCACCTCTGCTCCCAGAGCATATGGGTGCTGAAGGAACATCCTCAAATGTCCTCCAGCACAGGCAATGTTCTGTGTCCAGGGACACCCATACCTTTGTATACATCAAGGCTGGCATGGACCTGCTGTCAGACGGAGGCAGCTACAGAGGGGGTAGTACCCGATGGCTGCATCTAGGTATGGTGAAAGGTTACAACTGAGCACCTTAAAATAAAATCAGCCACAGTCTTTCCACAGTACGTAACATGATGTCATCGAGGTCCACGTGGCTTTTTTTCCCTCTTTCTTTTTCTTTTATTTTTTTTTCCTGATTTAACATTTTCTATCAAGTGAATACTGTTATAGAAAAAAAAAGTCAAAAGTGAAAATGTGGTTTTGAGGGGTAAGTTCAAGTGGCATGCAGTTTGGGATGCTGGTTAATATCATCTGAACATTAGAACTATAAGAAATTTATCCACTGCATTTTTTTCCTTCTTACTACATGACTGAGAGGGACATAATTCCAGCTGGAGTTATTTGAGCGTAAGTCATATCCTAATGCATCAAGAATGAATCATTTATCTAATTATATATCTTTGTCTCTGTTCACATCCAGTTCTGCATATTAAAAAGACACATAGCAAATGTAATCCAATTTTTCACTCATTTACACTTTTTTATATTAGCTCTTGGTAGGAATTCATAGAATAAAAGCATGTTATAGCAACTAAAAATGTTGAGCCTAGTGCTGCTCTCTGCTATTACACAATTTTAAAGACTATACTGATGCTGACGATATGATTTCCACATATTGTTGCTTCACCTTGATTTTTCTTAAGAGAAATAGCTGACACAAATAACACTGGGGCAAGAGTAAGCAGAATTAAACACAAAACCTTAGTACAGAATCTGTAATCGGTCTTTTCTAACCTTTCTTTCTTCCCTGTGCCTAAGTTCAGATCTGAAGAATCCAAAAATTAGGCAGGTAAAGGTAAGTTTTCTATCTAGAATTGTAGACTAATTCCAATCAGGAAAATAAAATAAATAAAAAAAAAAGTTAAGAACTGGTGATAAAAGCAGGATGAAGGGATCAGATGGGATGAAAGGCTGGCTGAGAAATAAGCACTAAAGAAGAAATAGAAAGCCATAAATTGGAGGTTAAGGATACTGAATTTTATTCCAGAAAAAGAAGAAATAAGCAATTAAAGGAATTCAGGAGATGAACAACATTGATTTAGCCACAGGACGTGAGGTCTTTAATGTCTATGACCTTCTCCTCTCAGAACAAAAGTGGAGAAAGCAAAAGAACATTCCTTTAAAAATGTGTTTTGATGCTCATGGTCGAGCAGAAGGGCAGTGGACAATGGAGCAGTTTGACAAAGGACTTGTGTTTAGAGGCTCCTGAGGTATAAAGTGCCTTGGATTCAAGACCTTTGTGGCTCTCTGTTCCCTTAACCCCTTGTCACTGTCACACATTCAAGTAGCATAGCCCCTGGCTGAGCACAGGGTGATCAGACCCATATTAATCAAAATTATTACCATTTCCTCCCAAATCTGCAAGTTCTGCACTCATCCCCTCAGCAAAGCCCACGGGCAAATCTGTGATTTGCACAAACAAAACTTGTTGGAGAAGCTGGACATCAGCCCACCCATCCTCTGTTCCAGCTTTTACTTCGGTGCAGCTGGCACTTAGGACCGAGCCGGCCTGGGTCGCGTTTTCAACCAAGAAGCAAGGCTTCTAAAAAACACTGAATGAAACCTCCTTTTCCACTTTCTCTTCTAAGGTGAGCTGCAGAATCTGTCTAAACCTCTGCCTTCCCTATCCCTGTTAGCTCAGCTGCCAGCAGCCGGCTCCCTCTTCCCATCCCGGCCGGTCGCTTTTCCGTAGGGATGCTAGCAACATCTGGTGGCGACGGGAGGAAGCGCAGCCCCGCGCAACCCCCGCTAAAAACCCGGCATAAACCCCGCACTCTGCCGCCGGTTAGAGCAAATTTTCCGCGGAGAAGAGTTCAGTTTGGATGGAGCAGGGGAGGCGGCAGCCACGCTACGAGAGAGAGCAAAGGGGTCTATTCCAGCCTAAATGGTTCTACAGGACGATGAGATGGGGAAAAAAAAAGAAATCCTCAGCCTGAGTAGTATGAGAATTGTCCAGCCAAGTTTTGCATCAGAGGGAACTCTGCAGAAAAAAGTAATAAGAATAATCTTTTGCAATATTTGTAATGTAGCCTCAGAAAACCAGAGATCTGAAGCTGGGCCTGAAATCCAAACTCTCTAACAGGTTGTCTCTCGTCCGGATGAATATCAAGATAAAGAAAAATATTAAATGTAGAAAGAACAGACCTCAAAGACTACTCAGGATTTTACTAGAAACATAAATTTCACACACACTAGATGTTCAAGTATATTTCAAACACAGCCAGCTTTTAGGAGTTTAAGACTTTTACAGAAGCTTCACCCAGCTTCCAAAAAGAAGCAAAAGACTAAGCAATTGGAGGAGACCTGAAGGAACAGCTATTAGTCATCTTTCTAGTCCAACTTTTCAGCCTGCTTTGTCAAAACCAATGAAATTCATAGGATTCCTGCACCAGGCTCTTTGTCACATCTAGTTTGTCCCTGATATCAGTGAGACCATACACTACTTTGAAATCATAAAACCTTTATCCCCCAAAATGATAGCCATTGGAGGTCACTAAGAAAAATCTGTGCATACACCTTTCAAACGTGAACAAGGTCCAGTAAATCCTTTCTTGTCCCAACTCTTGTCCCAAGGACCAACTGACCTTCCATGGTCATGTTTGAGGAAAATGCAAATTTCTGGCACACAGTCTTCTCAGTTCTTGCTTTAACTCCTATTACAAGCACTGTAAAAATTCCCATGCAGCAGCAGTTATGAGTCTTTCTACCTTAGAGTCCTCAGAGGAACTTTTGGAAGAGCTGTAGTTACTTAATAATCAGTCACATCCAGACATTTCTTAGTTTTCCTTTGTGTTCACCTATACCTCTAGCCACCTGGATGCTTGAACTGAATGTGTTGTAGAGTGCATAAAATAGCTGAAAATCAGTGGCATTTTGAGATTCCACTTCCTGGTACATTCAGAGACTCAACTCAAATCTAGAACCATCACATGCAAACATAGAGAAAAGAAAACACAAGTACTATATAATCAGAGTTTGATTTTGGCTTGAGAATTAACCTGAGGAATGGACTGTAACATGGCTAAGCTCAAAGACAAATTCTTCGCCTGAGTTGTATAAAGATCTTCTAGGCTGGGGAAAAAAATAATTAGGTCCCTTTTTTCTTTGAGCTATAGGAGAGGGGGTTCTTATCTGGTGTAGTTTTGGAACTTTTTTAAAATAGCCATTCCCAGTGAATTATTTTGTTTATGTTTCCTACATATATCAATGAACAATGTACCAAATGCATATAGCTTTTCAGGAATCTTAGACATTACAAAGAGAGGGAAGTACAGTTGGAAACTCAGGAATGACAGAGTTGATGTGTTTCCACTTTTCAAAGAAGGCAACAATGAGTCATCCTTAGATAATCACTGCAGCCTTGACTCACACTTCCCAGCGCGTTGTGAATAATCTGTAGTTAGGAATCAAGGAGTACAGCCTACTTTTCTCTATAGTGGTAGGTGCATTGCTAAGAGTGGGGGGAAGTAGGGAACGTGACAAGGACTCTCTTGCATCTCAGCGAGTCTTGACTGCTGGAGTGGCCTATTGACACTCCTGGCAGCTGATACAGGTTGAAGTACCTTGTGAGCCGCTCTGCCTTGCCTTCCGGAGACTTCAACTCTACTCAGCGTTGGTAAGGCAGCAGCAAGGGTGCAATGTCTAGTTTTGGGCATGGCACTTCAAAAAAGACATGAGCCAAATGGAGAGAGTCCAGAGTGGTAATAAGAGTGAAGAGAAGTGTAGAAAACATAACCTGAGGTAAGAACTAAAGGAAATTGTCTAGAAAAAACAGAAAAGAGAGTCTGTGAACTGCCTTCAAAAATGTAATCAGTTACTGCAAGGAGAAAGAGAATATTACCCATGGGAACAGAAAACACAGGAACATTTAAACTGCACTGAGGATACAGCACATTTTTCTTAGGGTACAGTACAGTTAAGGCTTCTGGTCTTAGCTGAACATGAGTCATTGCATTGCTTAGAAGTCATGTTAACTGCTTTATTCTTAATTTTCCTGTGTGCACTTCACAGCTTTGGAAAAATAATACATGCATTCAAAATACTGATAACACAGTCACTCCATAAAATGTGTTTACTGGAATATATGTAACCTTAATGTCTGTATACTCCAGTTTACAGTGTTCCTACCTACTTCACACAGTTGTAACCTACTCAAACACCTACTATGCTATAGAAAAGTGCAAGTGTGAATAGTATTATTTCACTAATATATAATGCCATTGTATACGTTTATTAACAGCGTACATTATTATATGTTCAGTAGTGCTTTTTATGTATTATTAACAGAACTAATATAAAATGAGAAAAATGAGCCCCCAGACTGTGACCCTGCTTTCATCAGAAATTTTTCAGTCTGGCATTTTTTCATCATCTATAATTACATGAAGCTGAGAAAAAGGAAGTTGGGATGTATTTTAATAGCTGAGGAAAGAGCCAAGGTCAGCAGAGAGTTAGCATGCAGGTGTCTCAACAGACCAACATCAATAACCCATTTTTCCAAAAGAGAAATGCAGTCAATAAAACATAAAAGAAAAGTGTTTAAAAAATTTAAAAGCTCTTTCAAACACAGAAAGTCCATAGTATGGCAGCAACTGGCTACTCCAGGATGCACATTAGCAAAGCATGAAAGCACTGCTGAGGTGACTGAAATCACTCTGCCTTGTGTCTCCCAGCACACCCAAGACACACATTAATGGCTTAATGTGTTACTGCTTAATTAAATGATTAAACGCTTTGTATGTGAAAGACAATCTGTTAAGTGGTAGGTTCTGGCACTTCTCGCCCTGTAAACACATTAAAAGCTCTTGCCATCTGAAAAGGAAAGAGATGAGGGCACGAACATTTGGCTCTACATTATACAAAATGAATCCAACCAAAAGTGCCAAAATTTAATGATGTTGACAGTGAATGCACAAAAACATGAACTTTGCCTCCAGAAGCAAAATCTCTGTCAGAAAGGAACTAGAAAAGAAAATAGAAAAAAGCCAGGAATCTTTTGTAAACCAGGTCACAAACGTCTCCTAAACCTCTGGTGTGCCGTGCCTGAGACATCTCGTAGAAATACATGGCAGCACTGGGGTACAACCTAAACTTTATATCAAGCACTTAAAGGTGTGTGGCAAATATTTGCCTTTGAAGCAAAGCTGGGAAGAGACAGAGCCCAAAGCAATACCACATATGTTTAGGTCAGACACCTAACCATATGCAATTATTTTTTTTTCTAAAGACCAGATGTTGAGGGTGATGGTGAATTTGGGCAGACAGGAATAAAAAAGAGAGGTTCCAAGAAAAAACAATCGAGGTCCCCTGGTCTCCATACAGCATGGTTGTGTCAATACCAAGAGCCAGCAGGCTGAGCAACAGGATGCAAGCCAGCAGCTAACAACAATTCAAGGAAAAGTGCATTTCCTCCAGTGCTAGGCTGAATTCACAGCCAAAAATTGTTTCCTGGACTACTTTGCTATTAAAGACAAGTACACAAGGCAATTTTGCCTACCTTTCTGTAGCAAACTGTCGCTTTGGCCATAAGAAACAGGATGCCTCAGTTCAATGGCTCCCTCAGGCAGAGGGAGCTCAAGCCCAGCTCTCACACCTTGAGAGAAAGCCCTAATGCCCCAGCTGGAGATAGGGCTGGAACAGGAGACCCTTTTTTCTATCTAGGTGCACTTCACTAGTAACTAACCTAATGTTGTAGCTGTTTTGCATTCTTTTTTTTTATTTTGTAAGATAACATGGTACAGGAGATGGGCTGTTGTTCAATGAGAAGAAGGGAATTATAAAATTCAAAGTCCCAAATTCAAACATAACACAAATTATATATATAAACAGTGTCTCAAACATCACATTTTGGGGCTTTTATATGAAAATTTTTCTAGCTCAAGACTGCTCTTTAAAATTCTATTTTTAAGGTATAAAATGTCACTTTCTAACAATTTCATTTATGACTGCTATGAACAACAGCCTGAAGTTTTACTTGAGTAGCAAGGGACTCAGGAACATGTACTTCTGGAACGTGAGTTATCATCTGAATGTGACAGGAATGCCCTAACATGACTCATCTTAGCTGATCATGATCATCAGTGAAAGCTGCTAAATTTGGCAAGTGTGAGTCATTTTGGAGTCCATTTTCCCTCACCCCTTTCTTTAAGATCAGATATCCTCTCAGCATTCCTGATAGATTTTTTTCTGGTCTGTTTTCAAAACTCTAGACTCCATTACTTTCTGTCAGCATAGTCATACGAGCTAGTGTTTGCCTATATTTACTACAAGAAAATATTGGGATTTGTCTAACAAAGTTTAATGCCATTTAAATTCACAGTTTCTTATCTTGTCCATACATAACATAGAAAAAAGTATCTCTAATTTTTGCGACTTTTTTATCTATTTGAAAACTGGATCACCTTTCATTTTGTGGTAGATTAATTCCAAATTCTTCAATATTTAGTCATAAAGTTTTATTTTGTCATTATCAGTCCCATGCTTTTCCTCTGAACTTCTTAAGTTGCCTCCCTAGTACTACACTTAGCATTGCAGAAGAAGCCTTCATGGTGCCAAGTAGAGAAAATGCCTTACTTCACAGCTTACAAACGATTCCCATCATAGAATCACAGAATCATAGAATCATTTAGGTTGGAAGAGACCCTTGGGATCATTAAGTCCAACCATCAGCCCTACTCTACAAGTTCTCCCCTACACCAGATCCCTCAACACCACATCTAATCTACTCTTAAACACAGTCAGGGATGGTGACTCCACCACCTCCCTGGGCAGCTGATTCCACTGACTGACCACTCTCTCTGTGAAAATTTTTTTCCTAATGTCTAGCCTAAACCTACCCTGCTGCAGCTTGCAGCCATTCCCTCTTGTTCTCTCGCTCATTGGCCTTGAGAAGAGTCCAGCACCAACCTCCCTACAATGCCCTTTCAAGCAGTTGTAGAGAGTGATGAGGTCTCCCCTCAGCCTCCTCTTCCTCAAACTAAACAATCCCAACTCCCTCAATCGATCCTCATAAGCCTTATTCTCCAGGCCTCTCACCAGCTTCGTTGCCCTCCTCTGCACTCGCTCCAGCGAGTTGCCCTCCTCTGCACTCGCTCCATCACTTTCTCTTTCTATTAGATCTCTATGCCATGATACAGCAGAATCAGTGTTATCTTCTAGTCCTCTCTTAACGCGCTTCTTGTCTTTACCTAGCCTGTTGTTTCTGAATGTGGTTTTTTAACATTTTTTATCTCTGTCTTTCTCTGGTATCCTGCATTTGGTGCAACCAAGGTTCATCCTGATTGTGGATTCTTCATTTTGCCCCAGGGCATCCTTCCAATTCATGAAAATAATTTTTAATTCTCACTGTCCGTCCATATTCTGAGAACTCTTTCCTGGTTGATATTGGCTGCAAACACTACAGCACCACTTCCATCAGTATCAAAAAAACTGAGTAGTGCCAGACCCAGGAGACATTGTGAAGAAGAATGTTACCAGCTACCTAGGTAGTAGGTAAAGAGTTAAAATGTACTTATGCTTTTCCAGAGATATTAAGAAATTAAGGGCCTTTCATTTTTGTCATCCAAGGTCACAAGCATGATTCATCAACCCACAAGCTTCAACAGTTTCCCTGGTCGCAATTTGATATTTGTTCAGCTTATCGGATTTCAGTTATTCTTGCAAGGACGGATACTGCAGTCCTTTTGCTGAATGGATTGGTTCCTTTTGTCACTGATCCACCCAAACAGCAGATTACTTTGTTTTGGTATTAGTAAAAAGACAATCTCTTTAGCTGACCTCCAGCAGAAATCAAAACCTGATGTCTGCTTCCATAAAAGTAGCTCCAAGAGACTTATTCCCTGCGTCATATTTGAGCCTCTCATTGACTTAATACTACTTAGCTTTGCCCCTGGCGTAATATTTAAACTAGATGATTGGGCAACAGGCCCTTTTGAACTGCAAGTCAGCTGTAATAAACTTAGACTAGTGGCACAAAACAGATTGAGTTTGATTGCTGTAATGCGTGCTGCTGGCATGCATTTTGTTAAGGGGAATAAGAAGTCTAGTGGGTCGGTCAAGGTCATTGTTATGATGATGCTGTCTTCCTTCATGCCCCTGCTGTTGAAGGTATATGTGCAGAGATAATGAATCAGATTAAGTATCTTGATGACACTTTTGATTATCCTCCTTCCCCAGAAAGGTCATCAGATTTTGGCTGGTAGGTGACAACCAGCTTTGGAAAGGAAGCAAATTGCAGAGGCACAAGCTGCCCCTTTTTCATAACACAGTGACCTAGCAATAGTAACCTGTGTGTTCAGGGCCAGAAGGCTCAATTATTGTAACGTTCTTCTAGCAGGCATTTCCAGTGCCTGCAGCCTGCAGAGGGTTCAGAGCCATGTATTCACACTGCAGTAAGCATCTCAACCTTGACGGGAACTATAATTTTGCTAAGGCAATGCTTTTCACCTCAGTCAATGGAGTTGTTCCACAGTCACATACCCATGTGTCTCTTTATCTGAACTGGGGCAGAGCCTGGGAAGCAAAATCTTAGAGCAGAAAGCTGGCCATATACCCATGTATTTCTCTATTAGTGTTTGTTAAGGTGTCAATGACTTCTCAAGGATCCAACATTCGCACTGGGACCTAGGACTGGGCTACGTGTCGGAAGTGCAACCACTTGGTTCAGGAGGGCCACGGTGACAAGGTGTTGCTGCCTTTTACTGCAGGTCCTCTGAGCAACTGACAGCTGAAGCAGCACAGTCCTGCAGCCTCTCGGGCTCCTCTGCACTCACTCATGGGTGCCACAGGCTGTGGGAGCACTGGTCACCTCAGGTGCACCGCAGGGTAGAAAAGAGGCTGTAGACTTCTTTAGAGGATGTCTGACGTGCAGGTTTAGCAGGAAGGAATAGTGACCCCAGGACTGGTTTTCTGGATTTAGTGCTTCAGGTGGGTATAATGTTTCAGCTGTGCAGGCAAATGTGAGCTTTGCTTCTTGGCCCTTAAAGTTCCATCCATCTTCACACCTGGCTGAACTTATCAATATTGGAAGTTTCTTTGAACTCCTACACAAAGTAAAGATTCTGTCTCTCTTGTTTGGGCAACAATTCCAGACCAATAGCTATTTGTCAAAAGCCTGTCTTCACCTGCTGCTGTTTTTCCTTCTCTGTCATACCCTTTGCTCTTTACATAGTAAAGGCATTCAGAAGAAATCAGACACAGGTGTGACCCAAGGAAGTATGTCTACTGAAAAATAATAGTAAACATGCAAAAGTTACCTTTGTAGATGCTGACCAGGTGTAGACCTTGTGTGTGCAAACCAGGTTCTCAAAATTTCTAAAACATGCAAATCTTGTTGCAAATTTCCCAAACCTGTTGCATGCTGTACTACCTTTGTGTTCAGATGACAGGGATTAGCTTTGTAGATGTTCTAAATCTAGATTAAAACATTTGAGAACTATTCCCATCTCTAATGGTACACAGTGCTCAAATAATTTACTAAGCTAGGAACAAGAAGTGGGTGCATTTAGCTACATTTTTAAATTTGTTAAACTAAAATTATGACATTGCTCAAGGCTTCAAGAGAGGGTGTGCATGCACTGTCCATATCCATCTTGTGTTCATGAGTAGCTTTCATTGCCCTGACAGTAGGAGTTTAATTGCTGGATTGCTGTTTTCACTTAAAACTGTACCCAAATGCTGTCAGTTACATGAGTACCCTGCTCTAGGATTGTAACACAAGAGCAGTTCGCAGGAACAAATACACTGCGTCTCAATAAGTCTCTCCTGATCCCAGTTAACTTATGTGCCACAAGGCACACACAGAAAAAAAACTCTGGTTCAGGGTGCACTTAGTGTGCTGAGTGGATACAAACACAGCTGCAAAAGACACCTCGCGTTTTGGTACCGTTTCGTTGTAAGCAACATCTTCAACATCTCATCACTAGATGGCGGCGACCTTCACAAATTTCTAATCAATGAGAGCTTTAGTCTCAAAAGTGCTTGCCACCTTTGCTTTCTCTTTAAAACCCTTTAAAAAAAAAAAAACAAAACAAAAAAAACAACAAAATAGCACCTTTGCACTTTTTCCCCTTCTATTTTATACACTTTTCTGCAGAATGCCTTTTGCAAAAAACGAAGTATGTCTATTTTTCAGCACAGGTGTTTTGGAAAATGGAGGTATGTTTTGCTAAAACTGTATTATGCCTTTGAAAGAAACCTTATCTGGCAGAACAAAACCCAATCATCCTGTTCTGAGTTTATACCTAGTTTCTTTAGGAGATGTCTCTTTTCATATTCATGTCTGCATGGACAAGAGTGTTTGTAGACTTAATACGGATCCCTTATGCATTTCACCCGTGTTATTTTCATGGGCTTATTGCATCACGGAAAATTCTGTGCAATCATCCTTTTCCTTTCAAGTTTCCAATACTTTTTGTAGATGTTTGCAAAAAGCCACCTCAAAAATAAGAACACAAAACAAAAAGAAGGCACATCTGTGTAACAGGTCTCCCACACCTCCTCAGGAGGTCTGTTGGCCCTGTATAGCAGACTTGCCGAGTGCTACACTTTATCTGTGATATTCACACCTTGGTCCACCTTGACATTCTTCCCTGCTCTCTCTCAGCAAGCCTGGGAACCCTTGCGTTTATAATGCAATACTGTCACTTCTCTCCAGCACCAAAAGCCACTGGCATTTTGCTGATCTATCAGTCAAAAATACATCACACATGGGAACCTGGGGCCAAGAACAGTCTGCAGCACTGTGGAAACCCAGAATTTGGTGCCACTTAGCACGTGTGGTCTAAAAAGCCTCGTTGGAAGACACATGCATCCAGTTGCAGGCTTGCACCACAACTCCTCCATCCAATCACCTGACCTAACTTAGAATAGTACATGAGGAAGCTGTCACGAGCCTCGGGAACTGGGTAACAACTGTTGACTATTTTGTCTTTTTCTTTGCTACGCTAAAGATGGGGCACACTGACACAAAACAATTCTCCTCAAGTGACAAAGGGACTGAGCAGCCTACCAGATTTGACCATGGTACCAAGGTAACATCCCAGCTGGAGGAAATTCAAAGTTCAGTCCTGGATACCAGCTTACTAATATCAGGGTGAGCTAACAAGGGGATAGCCCAGGAACACAGGGAGTAAAAGAGCACAAAAAACCAAGGCAAGTATCAGGTGATCCTTCTTTGCCCATTGTCCATCAGCTGATGTAACTCAGATATGTGTAACTCACCGGCCATCGACATGGACATGGAATCTCACATTCTGTGAGAGGGAAAGCTTACCAGTGCCTCCCTAAGATTTCAGGTTCTGGAGGTTTACATAGTCAAGGAAGTGTATTGATACAATATTTTACAATTCATGAGGCTTTCCTCTCTCTCCACTTCTCTATAAGCACCTAAGAGAATGCCTAGCCTGGGAACACAATCCCTTTTTTTGTTGGTAGAATAAATTTCCCTCTGAGGAGCCCCTTTTTCTCTTCATTAACTACAGAAACTGCTTAGGATGACTTTTCATATGGGCACCTCTCTGAGGACCCTGAAGTTAGAAGAGCTTGCTTAACCTCTTTCTGATTATACACTCTGTCTTCAATCTCTGGGAATAAACTTGCATAATTTTTGTACTTTCTTGTACTATAAAGCAAAATCTAATAAATTTCAAGGGAAAATACTTGCTTACACTGAGCAAGAAAAAAAGATGGGAATGCCATCTGCAAGCGTTCTGTACAGTATTACATTGCTCTTTCCAAGACTGCAACATGTACAAGTTACTTTTTTTAAGAATGGCCCAAAGTGAATAGGTTTGAGTTTATTAGAAGATGAATATTTCAGTTGTTCAAGATATCACTAAATCAAGACCACATCCTATCAAACAGTTTCAACTCCTTGGAACTCTGAGGGTGTGGTGGCCAAGCTTATAAACCAACTCTAATTCCAAAGAGTCACCTTGTCTCATAAGAACCACCATGCTACAAGCTGTGAGAGTCAGAAATTGTGAGCCAATTGCTCTTGCAGCTTTCTCTAACCTGTGTCTTAAGACTGAAGAGTGGTTTCAAACACACATGCACTTTTATAACTGAAATGAGATGAGAAGAAATCACCTGACCTGCTGCAGAAGAGACATATTTTTGCCACATAGCTGTTTGATCATCCAGTAAAGTGTAGGCCAGATCAGAGTCCCAGTGTGCCACCAACATACCTTTTAAAATATGATGCATTAGGGATTTGCTCAACCCATAAATGGATCTCAGTGGCTCACTTTGGAACCTAAACTTCAGTAAGGTCTGCAGGAGTCCTGTCTAGCCGCTTTGGAGGGTCAGCATCCTTAGATGTGTTAAGTTCTGCTCCCAAACCTGCTCAGAAAGAAGCACAGCCACACTGAACAAGCTTTTCAACATGGTTTACAGTTATGCATATTCTGAGTACATTTAAAATTAACATTCTAATATTATCAAGCACCAAGCACAGCTTTACTGAAGAAGGGCAGCAGTGTTTAGTATCTCCATTTTAATCATGGCAATATAATTCATGTCCTCTATCATGCCAGAAAAGAAGGTAGCTGCACAGTACCACTCCCCTCTTCCCCCCCCTCCAAAAACAAAAAATTGATCAAAAATCCTCAACTAAAAATAACTAAAAGGGGCAATAGTCTGTAGTTGCTCCTCCTGAAAGCAGAAAGTTTGGGTTCCAGAGTCTTTTTAGCCTGTAGGTATTTGAATGCTCATTTCAGAAGTTGGATTTCCTGTCACACCTAAGTAGGAATTTAAGGACTAGATGTCTAGGCAAACAAAATCACATATGTGTTTTAAAGATTTCAAAAAACAAATTACTGTTGAATGAGCCCTAAAGATAAGAATGTCTTGAGCATATTCATCCATTGGTTTGCCATTGGTAGACATCAAATCCTATATTTTCCAAGCATCTGACTAACTATTGTATTTGACAAATATTGGTAAAACTTGTCACAATGTAGGCAACGCATTTTATTCAGCCGCCTCTATTCAATACGCTATTTCTGCTTACTGTTGAGAATGAGAAAGTTACAATAAAGCAGCAGTTAAGCAGAGAGTACCAAGAAAAAAGACATGCACAGGAAATTTAGCAGCATGGACTAAACTGCTCTACATGAAAGCCTTCAGTTTCTTCTGATAAACATGGGCAGTTTCTTTCCATCAGTGAGAACCACACATAAACGAAACCTAAAACATTGCTCACTTGTTTAGCAAGGTGCAGTCTGATATGTATATTTTCCCCTTTTCATGTACAAACTTTCACAGTGGTCCTTTTTTTATTGAAGTCCCAGCTTTTGCCCTTGTGTGTGCCAGTGAGACCCTCGTAGATTAAGAGATGCTGATACAAATGTCATATGCATTAGGAAACTTACGTATGAACATGATCTACATGATAACATATATAGGCATCACAATAATCTTTCAAGTGTTTATGTTACCTAACATCTCTTCAAAGTATGAAAGTATTTTTGTAGTCATGAAGTAAATAGTCTCTCTTTTCTCCCTCAGAGGTATCCAAAATACCCATGACAGCTTGTATGTTTTATAGCCCCCAAATATGTCAAGTTATATTTGTTGGTTTATAATGTAGTATAATCCCCAGATAACTGCTGTGATCAAAAGTGGATTGCTATCTGTCCCCTTAAGTAAAAACTGGTTTTGCCTGGACTGTTAAGACAAATGCTAAACATAGTCTGAAGACAAGTAGAGCAAATTCAATTGAAAAAATTATTCAAGTAGCTCTTTGGCTCTTTGGCATTTCTTTCATCTCTAGCTTGAAAGGAAGGATGGATGACAATTTTTAAATATACAACCTCAGTGTAGGTTAAACCATTCATCTCCCACCCATCCTGCCATTGCTTACTTCTTTCATGAGTGCATTGAAATCAGCCACTTCTCTCAAAATTCATTTTGTAGACACTCAATATGTGTTATTTTCAACTCCCTTCATAAAATCGGCTCCCCAGTTCATAGATAACTTCATAGCCTCCTGCCTTTCCAATTCCAGCTTGAATTCACCATTTCCCTTAATGCTCTTAAACAATCCTCACCCAAGAACAGCACATAGCTTTTCTATCTCATTATTTTCTTGGTCTTTCCATTCTATAGGTTCTTCATATCAACATTGTGAGTAGAGTTTTCCACCTCTCACTTTCTGGCCCTAAGGAAGGATATGGATATGTGCCCAATTGTTCTTGACTACCATGCCAGTTTCTGCATTTTCTGTTTTGTTGGCTAAACCTTTCTACTGAATCACTGGTTTACCCAGGCAGGAAGCAGACCACAGTGCTGAGCAGCACCAGATGCTCTGCAAGGTTTGTTAAGGTGAGCGTGGGCTTCTTTTCCCCTCATGGTTTATCGATCTATCAGTGAAAGATGAGCAAAGACCTACACCCACAACAGCAAAGCTTGTACTTCAAATGCAGTTCCCATTGAAGCTGAACAGAGAGGCAGGCCAGCAGTACAGAAATTATGGGAGACAGCAAAAGAAGGGAGAAACTAGACCCAGCACCAATGTCTAGCATCCCACAAATCCTTCTCCCTGTACCTAATGTACTTGCATTGGTTGAAAGGTTTATAATGGATCGGGTGGTGCTACATGACTGGAAGCAGCATGCACAGTGCAATAGGGCCTCTACAAGCAACCTACAACACAAAAAAGTGGGATCCAGGAGGAAGTGGAAGGCAGATGAGGTAAGAAATGAAGAAATAAACCATCTCTAGTTCAGGTCCAAGAAGAGAATTAAGAATTGCCACCAGGTAGGAAGAGTTATTGCAACATGGTACCCACAAGGGAAGACCACATTTTTCTGAGGTTCGAGGTCCTTGTTAATGCTCTTCCACCTTCAACACACATCTGAATTGTTGTGTGTGCTTTTTGTCAAATATTGAACAAAAGCAAGAAGGAAAAAGTACTTATAGCTACCCTAGCAGTATTTCAGACATTAAAGTTACAAACTGTTTCTCACCCAAAAGATGTTCTCCATCTCTACTTTATTCCATCAGAGTACAGGTTTCTCTGATTTCTTCACACAGTTAAAGTTCCAAAAGCACCATCCAAAGAAGATCCTGACATAACCTTGTCAGAAAGCACTGGATAACACAGCCCACAGATTTATCCAGGTCCCATTTAACACCAACCTCAGCCAAGGAGGACAATGGTTGCATAGCTAGTGCCATTTCATAAATAATAAAAGGATGCTGTGTCCACAGTGGTAAAAATGATGACTCAAATGACTGAGTCAAATACACAGCAACTGTAAGGTTTTTAAGGAAAGCAAACTGTCCAGTTAAATCAGAATCAAACGGCAACAGGGGAGATGGAAAACTCTTCTGCAAGAGTTAACTTCTATTGCTTTGCAAACCAGTTGTTGGGTGAGGCCCTAGTAAAACAGCCTTAATCAGCTCAAACTTCTTCACACATATGATGGCCCACAGTATTCCCTGGAAAAACAAAGCGCACCTCACGTTCACTCTGCAAGTAAGATTGTTAGTAAAAACTAAAACCCTTAGTAAATCTTTTTGCAAAATAATCTTTCTTGACTTTATCTCACTGGACTTTGGTTTCCCTGGGAAAGTCCCAAAATCTCAGATTCTAGTTACTTAAGTATGCTTTTACAGTATTAGCAACAAATGTGACCTTTTTCATTCATAGGTAATGTACATTTGCCCTCAGCAATATAGTTTTTCAGATAAACGTCAGTACTTTCAAGACTGACACCTAGGAACTGTTGAAAAAAATTGTACCTAAACTAAGTTGATGGAAAAGCAAGACGTTGTGAAACAGAAAAGTTGATTAGATGAATATTCTTTCCACATTTTCTTAGAAAACTAAAATATTAATCTTTGTATGGATTATTCACTGTCTAGTGGAAGTAGCTGTGTGGTTTCAATCTTCCACTGGTAACTGCATCTTTTACGGTACATTACAATCTTTCATGATTTAGGACTCTGGTTTGAAGAAAGAAAATCCATGATGTATCCAATTATTATCCCTTAATTGAGAACTCAGCCTATGGGGAAAAATGAAAGCAGGATATCGTGGAACTGCAATTCTGTGAGGCATATTCAGGATTTTTTCAACACAAAATTTTCAGCTTTTAATTACAAGTTTTCTTATGGAAAATATCCTCCTCCTGCTTTCACTGCTGTCCAGAAATCGCTTGGACATAAACTGCTGTTTACTTTTGCTAAACTGTTCTGGTGCTACTGTAAATTCAGACTTCATCTGCTATCATCATAACACTTGGAGATAACAAGAAAATTCAGATCATATAACGAAACTAAAACAAAACTACATAATCAGTTCTCATTATCTCAGATCCCAGCCTGGAAGCTTTAAATCCCTCTACATAGTTAATGGCTTGTTTTCTCCAAGTTGACCCCAACATCCCTTGTAGCTGTTAATGACTCCTTCCAAAACTTTAACAGGTGCTAAACTTTCAGGTAGCTCAAGAGATCAGATGTAGCTCATGATGTGAGCTATACATAAGGAAAATCATCAAATCATTTAGGTTGTAAAAGACCTTCAGGATTATCAAGTCCAACCATTAACCTAACACTGCCAAGCCCACCACTAAACCATGATACTTAAACCTTTTAAGTATCTCCAGGGATGGCGACTCAACCACTTCTCTGAGCAGCCTGTTCCTGTGCCAGATAACCCTTGTGGTGAAGATTTTTTACCTGATATCCAATCTAAGTCTCCCCTGGAGCAACTTGAGGCGCATTCCTCCGATCATATCGCTTGTTACTTGGGAGAAGAGACTGATTCCCACCTCACTGCAACCTCCTTTCAGACAGTTGTAGAGAGTGATAAGGTCTCCCCTCAACCTCGTTTCTTCATACTAAACAATCCCAGATCCCTCAGACACTCCTCATTCCTTTACTCCTACATTACTTTACTCCTATTACTTTAACAGGAAATGGGAACTGTGCTGAAAATTTGCTTTGAGCAGTAATGTGGACTGAGATTTTAGTTCATTTATTTGGTAAAATAAAAGAAAAAATAAAAGAAAAAAAAAGGAGGGAGGGGGAAAATACATAGTTTAAAAAATAAAGTAAAATTAAAGAAAAATCAGTCTTCATCACTTCCAACTTTTGATCTTTTATGAAAACTCCTAAAATCTTGCTTTTTCACACATGCAGAGACAAAACTTCCCCAGACGTAGTAGCAAAAGTGATACTATTTCCCCTCCCTCCAGTTACTCATTTAATGTTCAACCTTAAAACAGATAGCAAAGAAGTTCAGTCTTTATGTTTAATTCAATCTTTTTTTTTTTTTTTTTTAAAGTTGATCAGCAATCAATGCATAAGGTTTTTGCCATATGCTCTTTCCTTGCTTTTCAAATGTTGTACTGGTCAAATATATCAGAAATTAAACCCAGGAAAATTTGCCTCAAATGCAATTTGAATTATGTTATTTGGAGCACTTGATACTTCTGCAAGGATGAGATGATAAAACTGTTAACAGAAGAAAGCAATTGTCATATGTGTTCATGTAGTTCCCTGAATACCTACACTGGCATATCAAGTTATATCTAGCCTGTAGAAATACCCGTACTGAAGTATCAGAGAAGCAAATTCAGGATAACAAGTAATCCACCACAGGGCACCGAGTTCCTTCAGGTGATGCTAGGTGTTGCAGGAAAATAGATGAGGCAGAAGAAGTTTCCACAATGCAACTCTGCCATGTTTCTCCAGAACATATTCACAATTCTTTAAAATGTATTCAGTCACACCGAAGCGTTTCTAAAGAACACAAGCAGTTTAATAGAAAGGCAATTGGTTGTATCTGTGTGTGTTTGAAACCCATTTTTAACCTCTCTCCATTATTTACCTTTTCGGTAGTACTGGACCACATCATTTTCATCCACACGCCCATGAATGGAGCAGGCTATCCTCATTTTCACACACCTCTTGCACAAAAGCTGACAATGTCTTCTTTCCAATTCTAACACAACTGAAACCCAGGGGACTTCTGCCAAAATAGCTTCTGGGAATCTGGCATTTAGAATTCTAACGAGATCATATGGGAGACTTTGGTTCACCATTCTGTTCTTCCCCAGCATCCAGACTCCTAGGTCTAACTATGGGATCACTTTTCTGTGGGTGCTATGGTACAATTTTGAATCCACACCAGTTTGAAACAGGATAATTTATCTTGCATTGGTAGCTGTCTACCATGAAATTTCTGGGAAGGTTAAAGGAGATCTTACCCACTCTCTCATTGCAGGGTGACTTCGCACACGCTCCACGACTCCATATCACAGCCAGGGTTGCATGACTGTACCATGCAACACAGTGTGTGCAGCTCCTGCAACTCCCATGCTGATCATGACTGTGTTTCCACTTTCTCCTCTTCCCCTGTTACTACTCTGCCTAAATCGACAGTCAGGTATACAGAGATATTGCAATATCAAGGCAGAAAGCCCTAAAAATAAAAGTGAATCCCTGGCTGAAACAAGAGCAAACCTAAATTCAGTCTATATTGAGAATTACTCTATGTTTTCCAAATTATGACAGTATTTCTTGGTCCTAACTAGATAAGGGGAAAAGCAATTGAAAACAATTATGCTATTTTGTATTGAAGCTTTTAACTCGGTTAATAAACTTGGGGATATCAGAGACTATTAATTTAGTTTTAAACCAATTGTAGATACTCTAAATGCGTTGACACATCATAAGAGAATTATTTTTTACATCTCTAATATAAACAATCAGTACAAAAGTTCAAGATAAACACAAATATATCCATTAAAGACATACATAAGAGAACTTTCAGCCTAACTGACCATTCTCACTGCACCACTAACTTTTTTAGACACTTTGAAAGGCAGAGAGGCACTGGGATTCCTTTGAATCCATACCCCAGTATGAAATGAAATAAATACTTTTATGTATGATAAAAGGATAATACCACCTGTGGAGCTGCAATAGCACTTCTTATTCCAAGAAGTGCTCTCTATATGTCTTCAGTCTGCACTTGAAAAAAAACAAACCCAAGGTCAATTAAAGCCCTAGTTTTGAATGAGGTTTGTCTAGACAGTGTAGACTTGGTTACTCCAGTGGTAGAAAACAGCAAGAACCCAAGCTGTGAGCAGCATTAGCGATTGTTCATCCTACACTCACATGAAATTTGGTCACAGAAGCTCAGAGCATGCAAACAAGCTCTATTCTCATTCTCTTGACTACTTTGCCCAGCCAGACACTGCCAGTGCACTTGGTCTACCGTCATTTTCTAACAACTGTTTTCTCCTTGTCTCCAAATTCCAGACCTAAAAATGCAACCACTGCCCATTTTTAGAACATCCTCTCTACGGATTACCTTCTCTCACTAACAGGGATCAGCTAATCTCTCATTCCCACTATACTAACATGTAACTCTACTGCAGGCAGTGAAGGAAACTGGGACCTTGTTCTTCGTGGAGCTGTTCCTCAGTGTCCGCTGCAGCCCTACTACAGTCTCCCCTTCTGCTCCTCGCCTTCAGCAGCATGATGCAAGAAATAACCTATCACTTGTAAAATAGATTAGAAGGAAGGATGTGTTTTATGCAAATTTCAGCAAAAGTCTTCAGAACTAATTGCTTGAAGTGATTGGGAAAGCTGATGGAATTAAATTGCTGTAGAGATATATTTTTTTTCCTGTTCTACAACAGAGAGACTCTGGAGTGCCTGGGCTTAGTACAATATTTTGCATATCAAATAGATACCAAATTGCTAGTACTAAAACATTATGCAGTCCAGCTAAAATGCATAATAGGCTGTAGGGCAATTATATGGCCCATCCAGGTAAGCACAGTTGAACTTTATTTCCAGAGATGCTCGTTATCTTTCCAATACATGAAATTAGAAACCATCTTAACCTGAGCAAAACTAAGGGGGCTCCTCCAGCTTTCTGAAGTCCTTCTTAACATAAAATATTGACAAACTCAGGGCATGCAAGTTCCTGAAAACATCTCACTGAGGGTGTTGTATGCTAGATGTCAACTTTCTACAGCACTATAAAGTTATTACATCATTTTGATTTTTGTGAGTGGCATGAAATGGCACCATTGTGCTTGCAGCTACATACTGAGTGTAACCAGACTAAGAGCTCTGGCTTCTCACTGTTTGGTTCTGTCTGATCAGAGCTGGCACTTTCAGTAAGGCTAAACAAAAAAGCTATATAACACTTCTGACACTTCAGCTTTGTCAATCAGTAGCTTGCTCTTTCTGCCGCGCCGCAGACCAATTCTTTTCTTGGTGTCTCTCTGTCACTACCAGTACATTTCTGATGTCTCTTGCTAGTTATATCTCATTTGTTCCTTTGACATTTCTGATGTTATCTTCAGCTGCTTATGCTGTCCTTTTATACTGTCCTTTAAAAAGAGACTCAGTCAGCCTGAACTGTGTGTTCCCTTCTCTATATCAGAAGTCAGAGTTTGCATTGTTTGAGTTTTTCAATGAGCCTTTATCTTTTTTGTCACTCCATCTCTGCCCATCATGATCATTACTTTTTTGTTCTTTTGTGTATAGCCATTAGGTGTTATCTGTGTTTTGCAGAAGTCCTAACTCTGCCACCATATTTTAACTGCTCGCTTTTGCTCCAGCTTCCTCAATGTAACACTTTTTTCTGTGCTTACTTGTTTTGCATTGGCATAGCTATGGTAAACTTGTTTTTTATTTTGAGCTAATCTTTTCATCATCTAAGTCCAGGTTTAGTTCTCCTTTCCCTATACTGAGTTCATGAAAAAAACAGTACTGTTCGTTTCCTTTACTGGTATGAAGTAATTTTAGCCTCCCTATCTTGTGCCTTATTTCTCACTACTAGACAATCTGTGCTTCAGAATTTCTTTCTCCAGCCATAGCTACTTAACGTATTTCCAAATGACAGGTGTATGACATATCATTGCTGGACAAAATACACAGAGACTGCTAGTGCTTTAAGGGCTTATCTTGTTGCTTGAAGTTTGTTGTGCAGGGGCTGTAAAAGTGTACCTCGGTGAACTGTAAGGTCAGAAGGTCCATATATAGCACTTAATTGAACCATGCAACTCATACAGCTTTGTCTTTCATTTGGAAGAAATTATCTTTATACGAGCCTGTGTCTACAAAACTGAGAATCATACCTTAAGCAAATGACTGCAAACAGATATTTCTACTAGATGTAACACTGGGTGGTTCACCTCTGGATTCATTCATCTGCTTACCCTTTCCTCAGAGTGGACACGCAGCTTGAATTGTGAACTTCCCACTTCAAGTAACCCTAACTTCTTAATCCATTTGTCCAATTCTGTGATTGCTTAGCAACCTTAGCAACCACCTTGTCCTCAAGAACATTGAAAGCTGGGGGTAACCAGATAATGTCACTGCTACTAGGACTTATTCTGACCAATAAAGTCCCTTCTTTTGTTTTGTAACTGCTCTTCTATCAAGCATTTGTATTACCATTATCCATTCCAACACAAGCACAACTTTAATCCCAAATTCTAAGTTAAGTTGATTTCCTTAAACGCTGCCAATAGCATAAACTGCACGGTGGTCCATGTCAAAGTGCCCATTACATGGAAGCTTCTTTTGCAGTCAAGAAGTCTCATCTGGTTTTGGCTCTGAAAGCAACTATATAAAAATAAAATTACATCCCCTACACATAGAGAGAAGAAATAAATTTTGTTTTTCCTAGCAGTTTTCTGACTAGTTCCAGTTTATTCATGTGTCATGGCATCTCTAATCTTTGAGATTTTTTTTCTTGATAGCCACAAAAAACAGTGTTCCCAATTCACAATATTGCAATGTCACTACTGGGCACAGTCAAGGAACTAGAGAGAAGTTATAGCACAGTACAAGGAACTCTTTAAATAGGAATCTCCTCTTCCAGGAGTCATGCTTTTACACAAAATCAACAGTAGTTCTCTTTACCAAAACTACAGAAAACTAATGGTAAATTAAAGTCATATGGCTCATGTTCTGAAGGATAATCTTGAAAGGACTCAGTTTGCAGAGAGGAAAGAAAGGTATGTGCTATTTATAATTCAGATATTACAACTATTAGCTAAGGTGACAAGATCTCAGTCAGTAGTTTCATACATTCAAGAACTGCCAGCTGCTTGTTTGTATAGTGCTGCAGCAATTTTCAAAAAATCAGCAAAGAACAAGGCTCTTAAAAGCAAAAAAAATAATTTTTCCTGTAGTTTTTTATTTGATCAGTGTGGTACAATAAGCATCCACAGCATGTAGTGGAGTTTGGAATGAAGGTGTTGAACCTAAGCCTCAGGAGATGTTAAAACAAATGACTTATTTGTGCTTGGGCAGTTTGCTGAAAATAAACATAATTTTTAAAACCACCATACTTTAGACATAGAACAGCAGATGGCTTTACACAGCTGTTTGTAAGAAAATTGTCTGAAAGTTTCTTTGTAGCAGAGTATCATAAGATAAGGTGGTTTTCAATTTTGAGCAAAAGCATAAATTCATCCCAAGGATTGTTGTACAACAGTGAGGAATTATTGAATACCACACAAGTTTCAAATGAAGAAAAGTCTGGTTTAGCAGGGATTTGTACATGCTAACATAGCCTATTGAAATTAATCCAACTCAGTGTAATTTTAATATGGAAATACAGAAAATTAACACCTGAAAAGAAAGTAGTGAAGTTTCACAGTGACCTGAACAGAGAAATCAGAGTGGAGATAAGCATCTGCAATGTTTAACAGATCCTCTGTAGTCAGGGATTTTGAAGACAAAGTTTTGAATATCAAACCAAGGTCTCTGAGGATGGCTCATTTCTCAATCAGTATGTCTCACAGGTGGCTGAAACTCCACCTCCAAAAGAAAACTCCTGTGTTAGGGGGCTGATCAAGGTGGCATCCACATACCATATGCCCCTATGATAAACCTGGGCATGGGAGGAGGTGTTGCCACACCCCTCCACACCTTTTGTACAACAGTTTTCTGCTCCAAAGCACTCAACCCTGAGGTGGGTAACTGTCTGTCACCCACCCAGCCTCCTGAAGGTACTGTGATGGTGGTGGATGGGATGCTTGCTTCCTGTTGGAGTTTGTTTCACTGATATAAAAGCACTAACAATACATAGGTGTGGTGAAGGAGAGAGTGAAAACCAGCATGATGTGGCAGCCAGCTGGCTAGGGCCCCATGTAACAGGACAGGGAAAGGAGCCTCAGAATAATTTTGGAAAAGTGAGGTGCTGAGCTGCACCCTGTCAGTGCTGGGAAAGACACGCAACTCCCAGAGAGAGGCAGTGTCTAAATGAGCATGTAGAAATTGACATACAGACCTTCTTTGCTTGCTGTGCTCCAAACCGGATGGACACAAGGCATCTGCCCCTAAAAAGCCAGGTGGCAGCATGAAGGATGATTCCCTGGTTTTGAGATAATCAGTTTGAAGAGTATTGCTACTGTAGTTCTAGGTCTACAGATCAGCAGGTCTTCCCCCAAACAAATATTTGATTCATCACTATGATGTTCATGCATTTCTGGAAAGCTGTATTTGCTGCAAAATACATTCAGATAAAGAGGAAAGCATTCACCTGTGCAGTGCAACACCATCAAAAACCACGGATCTCAGCCTCCTTCCAGTGCAACTCAACAGCCAAAGGAAGAGGAACAAAAAGCTCCCGCCAAAGCTGCGGTGAAAAACATCTTTCTCGTGGTGTTGCTATGGCCTATTATAGTTCCCCATAGCGACTGACACTGCTTGTGAGAGCTGTGCAGAGAAGCAAGAGAAACGTTTCTGGTTCTGCCTCACCTCAGTGGCAGTGCTCTGTTAATGCATTTTCCCTTTCAAGTAACTATCAAACAGAGAGTGCAGTGTACTTGAACTCATTCCCTACCCCAAATAACGGGTAGCAAAAGGAAACCCACCCTGCTTCATTTTGGGTATGCAGAAAACAAGAGAAAAAGATTGTCTGTACCCAGACCAGCCCTCAAAGAAAGGGACAGTGGCATCAAAGGCCTCAGTGTGCCTCCATATACTGACTAGTGCTATAATACCAAAATACCTGCTTCACATGCAAGAAAAACCAGAATATTATTCTGTGACATGGATAAGAAATCAGGCAGATATGTACCTTTTTCTGGCAGATAAAGTTTTTCTGAAAGGTAAAGTTTGACTCTAAAATGGTGTGGTTTCTGGCAATACCTTTAGGATGAACCTTCTTCTCTCTGCCATAAATCAGTAGTAAACTACATACTGTTATACTGGGAAGCTATGGCATTTTTCCACACAGACTGGCAGTTCAGAAAAACAACTAGGGTGTTCATTTAAGGTTCCAAAGGCTTGGCATGATCTCCCACATACTTTCCTTACTGCCATAAACCAAATCAGCTTAAGAAATGTAAAGCTTATTAGTGAAATTGTATTCTTTGGCACTGTCTTCCCAGTTAACAAGAATTACTTCTTTTGAAAGTAAGATTAAAACCTAAAATTATTTAATGTACTTTAATTATTCTGGAAAAATAAGAGAGTCCTCCTTGAATTCATATAATTAAAACTGAAGTTTATTTGGGGTTCAAAAAGGGGGATAGATCCGTAAAGATTTCATTACTGAAAATGTTCTTGATGGCAAAGCACCATGAACTGAAAGATGAAGGAACACAGACAGAGTCTCTATGTTTTATCATCATCCAGAACAGAATCCAGAAACACGTTTATTTTTATACTTTGGGGAGGATCATGAACCAGGTACAGAAGCATCTTCATCAAAAAGTTGTCCTACTACTAAAGCACTGAAAATCATTAAATGGTATTATATTGCAGTTTTAAAGTATGATTTATTTTTTTTAATTATAAATAATATACATGTATTTCTTTTAAGAGTATATGGTGTTTTATTTTAGGTAATATACTCCAAATATAGTTTCCTCTCCCGAAAATCTGTTGGAAAAATTATTTCTCTGCCATAAAAAAACAGGTTAAAAACTATACACAAGTTGAAGAAGAGTGAAGACATATTGTTTGGTGACACAGAGAACAAACAAACCAAAATTTGTTCATCTAATATTTTTTGGATGTATGGAACCCGTGTGAGAATAACATCTCTCAACTACATTAAGTGTATTTGCAACAGCTCGGGCAGGAAACGGCACCGCATACCATCACACTGCCCATGCTGTGAACGTCAGTGATAACACCTTTCATTGAAGGCTCCTCTATCATTTAAGGAAATATTCAATTTCTTGCCTCTGTTTCTTGCTTTTTTTTCATGTCTGGTAGCAGAGAGCTACCAAACAAAACCAAATGCTGACATAAATGACAGCCTTTTGGTACCCTGAAATCAGATTTACTGAAATAATGATTCATTCATCAGAATGCTTCTAAAGTCAGAAATCCCATGGGAAGTAGCTGGGTAAGAGTGAAAAGGGAAAATGCTTTTACAAAACATCTTTGTGCATCCAATACCTACTTTTCTATCCCATAGGTAGAATTTTTAAAAAAATCACAGGGATAACAGTTAGGATGATGTCTTGAGAAATGCATTTTTTAGGTGTGCCTATCATCCTAAAAAAGTTATCTGGGGGGACATAAGGTGCGTGTTCTAAGGGAGTGGGCTGGTAGCAAGCAAGGAGCCCTAGAAAAGTTTCATCCAACCTCTGTCTCTCTCCCTCCCTAAGTAAAATGCTCTCCCCACTGGCAGTTCCATGAAGATTTTAGGGAGGAGATGAGGAAAAAGGAGAGTGCACAAAGGCTGCAATGTAAGGGAGGTGCAATCCATGTGCTGTACAGATACTCAGGTTCCTCCTGCTGGTCTGCTTCCTATGTAATTCATAGAATCATAGCATTATAAAAAAATTTGGGTTGGAAGGGACCTTAAAGATCACACAATTCCAACTCCCTTGGCATGGGCAGGGACACCTCCCACTAGAGCAGGTTACTCAAAGCCCCATCCAACCTGACCTTGAACACTTCCAGGGATGAGGCATTCACAACTTCTCTGGGCAACCTGTTCCAGTGTCTCACCACCATCACAATAAAGAATTGGACACTTTCTAGTATACCGCCTCACTAATGTAATGTAGGTTATGATACCTTTGCATGGGTATAACGAGCAATCCACAATCCACACATTCGTCTGGACAAACCAATGATTATAGACAACCATCACTCATCATCACTATAGACAACAACCAAGACTCACCAGCCTTCTAAATGCACAATGAGTGTTTGCCAAGTCCTGTAGAGCACTGTTATACTTTATTGCAATATATTCAGTCTCTGCTAAGGTCCACATAACACAGGCACGTCTGAATTAATTTGGTATATTTAGTTGAACCCAAATTGAAGCTGTGACACCTGTGTTCTCTGCCCAGTATCTATGATAAAACAAAGAACTGTTAGTTATAAAATATAAGCTCTACTTTAGCAGATCATTCCTCTCTAGTTAGCGTCGTTGCTTTTATAAACATGCCATTATAGGCTAGCAATACTCTAAAAATGCTTATACATCATTACAATAGAACTTATTCTATTACTGCTTAGTTTAAAAGTGATATTCAAATATGGATTGCGTGTGAATTCTCTTGTAACTGTGGAAGCAAAATGTGAATGATTAAAGTTTCTTTGGACCTGCAGCCTTCTCAAGATACAGTGAAATAGGCTGTCATAAATATGCCTGTGGAATAATATAAAAACATTCTCTAGTCAATGTGTATTCAGCAGGAATATTGCATTCATGTTATTTTCATTTTATTAATTTTAATATGGAAATCAGAGATTCATTACAGTGCAACAAGAAATACATAATAATATAAAATTTCAAAGCAGACAAATAAAATTATGCCTTACCAGCTTTCATTTCCCCACAGCACTCCACAAATAATATAAATAGAAGTTGTGTTTCAGGATCGGTGTGGCATAACCAATTTTGCTCAGGCAGAGAGCCAAGAAAACACAAGTTCTAATCCCTACCCTTGGGCTCTCAATTCAGCAAGGCACTTATGTCCCTATGTAACTTTAAGAAAAGGCAGTGTCGTTGAAGTCGATGAGTCTACTTCACCATTCATGCCTTTTCCAAGTGCTCTGCTCAGCTGAGGTGCTAAGCTCCTTTCTGCTACTTTTTTTCACAGGAGCAATGCTTAACTGTTTCACAGTGGTGCTGTGTGGTTTCTCATCTGTCTTTCTGACAGACTGATACGGCTCTGACACTGTGGAATGCCGATGTTTTGTGGTCTTTAATATGTTTACTTTTTTAACATAAATTCTGTTTTACGAACATAATGCCTCCTGATTTTAAGCAACACTCAGCACCTCTGCCTCTCTTTCACAGAATCACAGAATCTTCATGGTTGGAAGGGACCATTGAGATCATCAAGTCCAACCATAAAGTCCACATCAGCAATACTGGAGTTATTACAGGAGTGCAACTGAATTCCCCTCCCACCCTACCAGCCTTTGGTGAAATCTCCTGAACTTTGCTATAGTCCTGCGGCTGTGAGCACACCATTCCTGCCCTACTCCTAAGCTTTTATTAGCACTATTTATTAAGTAACATTTTAAAGTTGGGCCAAACCTGGTTTCACTGTGTCCCTATAGCTCTGCACCCAGTGACTATCCACACCTCCAAGTCTCTCCCTCTTGCTTTGTACCAGTTCTTGTCTCAGTTCCAGGAATTCCCCCCTTCCTGTTCCTGACATCAGTGACCTCAGATCTCTTTAAACCTACTCATGTCCATATTACTAGGATCATCCTGACTGCTGCAATCCATTCCTGCAGGTCCCTTGCCCCATCACTTCAGTAACAGGCTCTCACTTTTAAGGCTGCCACAACACGCCGATGTCAACAGTTTTCTTGCTTCTTTCTGAAGTGCTTCTCCCCTTTCTCAAGCTGTCCTAAGTTTGTAGGGATTTTTTTCTGACAACGTACAAAATTGAGGTTATTGGCTTTTTAGTCTCTCACAGTCTCTGACAAATCCTTCCTTAAAACCATCTGACTGACTGGGCAAAATAGGAGGTGAAAACTTTGCTCCGCTGTAAAATTCACTGCTATTTTGTGCTCTCATTCATCCCCACTTTATTTTCCAGTTTTGTTATGTCTTTCCCTTATGGGCAGTTCACTTGTTCTGTGGGCTAAGGTCTGTCGTCTTGGTTGCTTGTCAATCACTACAGCAGCATCCAGAATGGACTTCCAAACTGCAATTAGCCTTTCTAAAGGTCTGTGGAAAGTCAACCACAATTTGTTTGGTCCAAACCACATGATCATCCCCTTTATTCTTCTCTGGGTGGGCATCCTCCATTAGATGCTCCCAGGAAGCCATCAGTTACTTGTGCTGGGCTTTGAGGAATTGTTACCATCTGGCAATCTCAGGTGTCAACATTTGACAGACACTGAGGAGCACCAGCAGTTTACTCCTTGGTGTCCCTTGGATATTGTTATGTGCCCACGGCTGCTGTGTACATTTTATTTTTATAAACCACAAAGCCTTTCAAAAACCTTCAGGTCTGTAACTAGATGTAAAAGCCTGTAGTATTTGAGAAGCAAGGCTGAAATGGATTCAAACACATCCTAATGATGGCAACAACAGAAGAGTCCTGCTTATTTTTTTTTCAAAGGTTGCTTTGTTCTATATGCTTTCAGAGTTCAAAGCACTGCAAACCCACTTTCAAAATACTGCTTTTCATCATATGATTTTAAATTGTTAGCTGCACATTCCAGTTTTGCACCACAAGAGGCAATAGTCAAGACCTGTTTCACATATAAACATTTGTTTCACAGTTTTCCAGCAGGGTAGTCTTAGTATACATCTACTTGGAGGTCATTTTTATTCAGACATCTGGCCTCATTGTTGCAGCTGGATTGCTTTGTATGTTCTGGTGCATTCAGAAGTGGTTTTGATGTTCCTCTGGTCAAATTAGCCTTATATTTAATTATGAGGGCTTAGACTTAATTTGGGAAATTGAGATAGTCCCTCAGTCTTACAATGCTGACAGCACTAGTTTTTGGAGTATGCTCTCTGGGGGAACTAAGGGGCCATCTGAGCTATCTGTTGTACTGTGATTCACAACCATGTAACCTCATTGATTTCCTGGAAGTTTTGCTAGCATTTAATCAGCAAAGGAAAGTGAAAATCAAAACCACTGGCTTCTCTGGCACACAGAGGAGTCTGAGGTAACACACAAGATGCAGCTGCTACACATTGACATTGGCTGGCATTCATGCCTTACTGTATATCGCCAAAGAAAAATAACTGGCTTTCTACTTTCAGCACACTTTCCAGGATGAGCTCACTACCTGCTCATTACAATACTCCCACCTAACACAAACAGCACCCTTACACAGGCTTGTGGAGCTGTAGGCACCTGGAGCAGCAGCAGAGCACAACAGCTTTAAAAGCATTACTGTAGGGATGAAAATATTTCAGCCCCTGGCAGCTAGTGGACCAATGGTTCAGGATTGCTCTTTCTTCTGGAAAATATTCACATTCTGGGCTGCATTAGGGGAAAACTTGTCAGCAGGTAATGCAAAGTGATCCTTCCTCCTCAACTTCACCATTCATGAGATGCACTTGGGGTGCTGGGCTCCCTAGTATGAAAAGAACATGGGCTTACTGAAGTGAGTACAGAAAAGAGCCACAATGATGACAAAGGGCTTGGAGTATCTGCAATATGCAGAGAGGCTGAGCATGGCACTATATGAGGCATTTCTTCAGACACAAATCACAGGATTTCAGTGATAGATTTCTAAGGTATCTTACTGCAGGCCAATCTTAGCATTGCATTGCTAAAGGAACTCCTCTCAAAGAACATAGATAACAGAAATTAAAAGAAGACAGGACTCCATTAACCTCTAAAGTTCTAAACAATCCTTGCAAACTTCACTTTTCCACTATAAAGTTGAGCATGGGACAAGCATTACAGTGTCAGGTTGCTTTTCTACTGGTTTTCACCTCCCATCAGATTGGGCTTTATTCCAATTTTGCTGTGCTCTCATAGCCCATCTAGACAATGGATCTGTTAGCCTCTGCTTTGTGCATCACTTCGTGCATCATTCAAACAGCTCATAGAATCATATCATAGAATGGTCCAGGCCAGAAGGGACCTCTAGGGTCATCTAGTCCAACCTCCCTGCAGTCAGCAGGGACACCCCCAACTAGACCAGGTTACTCAGGACCTCATTGAGCCTCACCTTGAATATTTCCAGGGAAGGGGCCTCAACCACCCCCCTAGGCAACTTATTCCAGTGGTCCACCACCCTCATAGTAAAGAACCTATTCCTAATATCCAACTGCTACCTCACTATCCAACTGGTACCTCAGAGAAACCCATGAATGGCTTTGCAATCTTTACAACCCACTGCATTTGTGGAAAAAAAAACCCCAAACTTATGATGGAAAAGAAAGCTTAATTTCAGCAGTCCTCAGTGAGCAAACTTTCTGCTACCTTCAGCAGACATTAGAGCGGGCAATTAGGCTTCAGGCTGGCAAACAGGTTCCTGTGCTGAACAAAGAGAAGTCATCACTCCTCTCCACTCTTCACTGTCTGAAAACCAAGCAAAGTGTTTGCAGAACTGAAGTCTAATATGTCAAAAGAATTCATCCCCTTCGCTACTGAAAAAGAAATAATTAAGACGAACAATTAAGCCGTTTCCATTTTAAAATTAATACTGACTTTGTAAGTGGTTGGTTTTCACAAGTAATTTTCTAAATTTTAACAACTGCTATTCTTATAAGTAATAAACGAATATCAAGGAGCTACTATGCAAAGGTAGAAAGCAGATGTTACAAGTAGTAATTTTCCTTTCTTATCAAAATCAGAGTAAAATCCTATTTAGAAGCAAAGATAATCTGCACAGAAACCCCCCTGCAAGTGTGAAATTATTTAAAAATTTGCCTACAATCATAAATCCAAGTTTTGCAACAGTTCTACAATAGCAAAGTAACAGCACACTACACACAAGTACTCAAACAGCTGAGATAATACTGTTAAATATCTATTTCCAGAACATGTTGTGGTTTCATTTTCAAGTATTTATGAAAATAAAAATACCGCATGTGGTGAAACACTCAGGCACAGGGAATGAAATTCCATGTTGATATTTTAGTGTGAAAATGCAGCTCCAGCTACAATTAAACAGAGGAGTTTATAAATATAGATCAAAAGAAAGACCCTGAGCAGAGAGTTTAATGTATTTTTTAATGTCATCTTACAGATGCTGGGTATTTTCCTTCTCTAATAATTACAACACACTATGGGATACCTATAGTTCCAAGTAATATCTTTGCAAGTAATAGATTACAATTACCAATTATTTTCATAGCTTGGCTATCACAAATTAGAACATCAATTAAACCATTATTGTTGAATCATGGGATTTATTTTGTTTAATCCTACACTGACATGATGAAAATAAGAACATTTCATGAATATTCCTACTGTTGGTTGTAACACGCACCCATTTACAAGCCCAAGGTGACTGTTTCGAACTTCTGCTGTTTCACCATGTGCATTTCACAAAGAAATTACTCCAAAGTTAGCCCTGTCACACTAACATATGTGAAAACATGGCAATAATACTTAGCTTCAATGTACAGTGGAAAACAACAGATAGTTACACCTTGTGAAAGTATCCTCAGAATAAAGCTGATGGGAGTCATTTGCTCAAACCATTTTCCTTCTGGAGGAGCACATCACAAGAGCATCCAGGACAATCAAGGGCAAGCTAGGAGATACGTATGTTAATGCCTTTTAGCTGTTTGCATCAGGTACTTCTCATTACAGAAATATACACAGTTCATTAGAGAAAACATTTCTCATTGACAAATTTACATTAATCAATTAGGAGATGAGCAGTTTTACTGAGATAAAAGATGAGTTTTACTCCTCATTGAAGCAAAAAGAAGCTACTGGCAGAACATGAGACATGTCTAAGGATGTGATAAGTCAGTTAGGATACGTCATTTACATACTTCATATAAGACAACTAGCAAGACTACCACCAGAGAAACAAATATTTAATCTTGTCTTTCTTAGATTGGAGCTGAAAAACTTCTTTAAGATACCTAACATATTTTTCATATTAGTTACTGAGTAAGTATCCACAGACGCTTCACAAACCACATGGTAACATGGTAGCTCAGGGTCAGGAGAGGAAGTGTCTACTAGCAACACGTAATGAGCTGTTGCCTGGCTGTCTGACAGGCAACAGGATACTGGAGACCATGCCTGTACCTTGATTATATCACATCTACGTATATAGGTGCTGGAACCCAGGAAAACCCCTATAGTCATTCATAACCCCTCCTACGCTCCTGAGCTCCAAAAGAGCATGCTTTTATTGACATTACCAGCAAGTTGCCCCCTTGGCACTAAGTACATCCTCATCTGTATTTCATTCTTCACAGTGTTCAGGGAATAACAGGAATCTGTTACTAAAGAGTGAAAATAGGCATATTGGGGAAACATAACTTTCTTGTTACTTCTATGGGCCATGTGGCACGCCTGACAGAAATCCAAAGATGTTCCTGATGCTCAGACACATCTTTTATGAAAAGCATGCTCAAAGAAAGTATTGTGGGACTAGCGATTTAGAGATTTTCCCCAAGTGTTCAATTTCTGATAGACATCACATCACAAACAATTTCTCTGTTAAACCTTCTGCAGATAACCCATCTGGTTGCTTCATTCCCTCAAGTGAGTATTAGCTGATTCAATATATCACCTTTCTTATATGAAGCTACTTCAAAGTCCTCTGTGCCAGCAGATCTAGCAGATGCAGCAGCTGAAACATACTTAGTGTTTGCCTGAAGTACTAAACTGTGCTTCAGCCTTTAACAGTGCTTTAACACAAGCCCAAAGTGGGCATGCTCAGCTTGTAACTGCATTGAAGCAAAGGCCTTTGTATCAGGTCAGTAAGCAAAACATCCCATATCTGATACCTCACAGGTTCATGGCCTTGTACAAGTCAGGAACCAGTTTTTACAGAGCTCCACCCTTCATGGGAGTATGAGTCACTATCACAGCAAAACTCTCTTCTTGCTTTCAATGAACAGCTGAAGACACTCCAGAAGCTCATGGCCACAAATACATCAAAGAAGCTAAAGATGCTCTGCCAGTGTGACCGCAGAGTCCCAAATCACTTCATCCTTCTAGCAGGTTAGCATGGGTTCAGAGTGGCACAAGATTGTCAACAGGCTAAGGGGCCTAGAAAGACTTAGCAGGATTTAAAGGAGAGAAAAACAATGCAGAGATTTGGCCTCTTCCTTTGCTAAAAGCAAGAAGCTAGAGCATCAAAAGAAGCTGATCTCACTGGAGTTTAAAGGATCTTAACACTTTCTTGCAGCAGATAAAGCCAGCAACAGGAAACAGATCACCCTGATTTAGCGAGTCAATAATTCCTTCTTTTTTGACCAATTTCTGTATGTTTGCTGGCTCTTCATTTTCCCAGAGTGAAAATCAGGCAGGAAAAGAGAGGGACTCAGTGCTTTCCTTTCTTCTTCCTCAGTGTTAAAAAGGAGAAAGTCCTGACATTGTTTTCTTCTCTTTATTTAAGGATCCAGCACAAACTTAACGAGCAGTGGTTTCCCTCCATATGCCACAAGGCAGGCCCTCTCTGTGGGGAGGATGCTAGAGAGGAGGGCAGCACACCATAGCGTTCTGCACAACCCACATGCACACCGGCCTCCTAAGGAAGGCTAATTCCTGTGCAACCAGCCGGTCTCCTCTACCCACTTCTAACACAAAAGAGGATGCTGAGCTATTGCCACACAAGGTCAGCATCCACGTGACACACTGCCAAAAGACCTGGCAAGCCCTCCTTGCTGCATTTGACAATCAAGCTTCAATGGAGCGTAGGACATTAGCCCTCTACCCAATGAGAGAAGCATTATTATATAGAGCTACCAGATATATTTTCCCTCTTGCAGAATGAAAATCACGGGAAGCATAATGTCCATAGTTTCCAGATAACAGACTCACTTCAGCATGTGCTAGAGCTTAGTAACTGAACAAATATCTTTCTACCTTTAGGTTTCGAAGCCATATACACAGACTGGAATGAGAGCAGCCATAAATTATTACCATGTATGATTGTGCCATGGGCTATCCCTTATGAACAGTTAGTCTCAAAGCATTTCTGTTTGTCAACATTACCCAGTAAAATAGTCACTGATGACTTTCCCAAGGTGAAAAGGGAAAAGAGCTCATAGGCTTTGGATTCACATATATTTTTACAACACAAAAGGTACATTTAGATCCATCCTTCCAAATAGCAAACCTAATGCTCTCTTCAGAGATAAATCCACTAATGCAAGGATTTCATTCTCTGCCAGTTTTGTACAGCAACTACCAGCCTTTCCCAGTTATGTGGAAAATAATTACAGTTAATCTATCACACAGAGCTGACACATTCCATCCCCATGTTATAAAGCCCAAATAGTCTTTCATGCTCTGTTCAGTGGTATTTTGGAATTTCCTTATCCCTTCCAGTCCCAGATCCAAGTCACAAACTACACTGGGATAAGGTGTTATTGGCTACCTGCCCAAGTGTGCACCACCTACTACACCTTGGTGGTATGATGAATAACGTAATGAAGAATATTCTGCTTGAGCACATCTGACCCCACCAGCTAGAGACAGCTTTAGAAACACAGAGCACGTCCACAGAACGATGCGTAATGCCCATGAAAAGACATGTTCTCCAAGAATATGACGGGAAGTTAGTAAAAGTTCACAGAGCGTATAACATTTTCAATTTCTACATTGGCTTTGGTATGGAACTGTCAACAGCCTTTCATCAACCATGCGTGTCCTTGGGTTCAGGTTCTCTGTACAAAGCTACACCTTTACTTTCAGACAAGCCATTATTTTGAAACCACAGGCTCTTGCAGCTTAAAGACTCTTTGCTTCTCTGAACAATATTTTTCCTTTTGCAGTGCTGCCATCCTAGGCAGCCTTTACACACACAAAAGCTTGATCTCTAGGGACAATGTGAATTCAATGTTCCAAATAGTAAGCTCCCTTACTAAATTAAATACTTTGTTTTTAGCTTTAAAAATAACTGCAAAGTTCATCTTTCTAAGCTCTGCATTCAACGTTGAGAAGTATACTGAAAGAGGATCAATGTCCTCTTTCTCCTGCTCATGCAAGTCTCACTACAAATACCCAACCAGACAGAATATCTATAAGGTGATGTACTGGTGCTACTCTGGAGTGGGTTGACATCAAAAAGTTGACTCACAAGCAAAGTTTTTCAGGAGCATAAAAAATCAGACACTTAGAAAGGTGGATTTTTTTTTCCACTTAGTATCACAGGAGTGTTGGTCTCTTCTGGATTAGGTTAATTGTTGAGATACTGGGGCAGAATCTTCAGCAAAATAAGCATATAAAAGGAAAAAATCAGTCTCCTCAAATTTGACCTTAAATGGTGAGATTCCCACCAGATTAGAGATCCATATCAACTGGACCTTCTTCTATATGCAACCCAGGACATCTGCCCTCAAACTTCAAGGTTAAAAAGGATGCCAGCAATGTCAAAGTCTCTGACTAATTCTAACCTCTAATTCTGAGTAACTCAACTCTCATGTTCTTACTCTATTAGACTAATCGGAGTACTAGCTGTTTTTAAATACTGCAATGCTTCATTTAAGATAACAGACAGTAGAGACCCATTCAAAATGCTATTCTGGTTTGAAGACTAGATAAAACTATTCGCTTTGTTTTAAAAGCTCATCACAGTCAATCTTCTTACAAACTTTCAATTATTTTAATGGTTTCTGTACAGTTATGTCAGCTTATGAAGTGTTAACCAGTAGTCCATTATCCATTTTGTGTATTTGTGACACAGCCTAATAGAACAAATGTGGAGTCCAATGCCATTTTATCTTTTAACATTTATTGGCATGTTTATATTGATTTTGTTAAAAATTCTCAATTAAAGCAACTTAATGTCACATTTCCAATATGATTCAAAAGCAACATTTGCACATTTCCAGTGTGGTTAAAAACTTTTATGAAAGGCCTGGATGAAAGATTAAGAGCAGCTCCAATGAGACATTGGAGATTAGCTCTCAAACAGATAAATCAAGACATGTTTTATTAGCTGCTATGCGATATGAAGTATTTGATGTATTTTATAAATGCTTTGCAGCTGGATGTTCCATTTCTCAGCGAGATTGAAATTATGGTTTTGTAGCTCTCTGTAAGTTTCGTGTCTTTGCTGATTGGTAGTAGCATAAGCTGTACTCTTTCCTCAGTGTAAGTAGTGTATAGAAAAAAGCTATTTAAGTGCCTCTGGATGGATACATCAGATGTGTCATCAAGCTTAGACCAAGAAGATGACTACCCATAACACTTTGAATAATGACTGATCCTAATTTTTTTTTCTTTTGCTATGGTAATATGTAAGGGATGCACCAGTTGCTTCATCTTCTAATTATTCTGAGATGGTTGCTATTTCATTGGCTTCAGCGTGGCAGCGGGACCATGTTTTTTTATAGACTACCTTAAAGCTAGCAAACATGGCTGGCTTAGGGAGCAAATTGGAAAAGTTGTGCATTTCAATGCTTTTACATTTGGTAATAGAAAAGGTAAACTGAAAAACTTTTACAAAGCTAGCATTTTACTCCAAAAGCAGATCTGCTTTCCCAGTGTTTCCTATCACTTTCACGCTGGCATAGATCTGGTTTCAAATTAGTTACAGAGATTTGTAAGTGATGAAATGCTCTGTGGAAATCAGGACCAGAGCTTTTAGCAGTGATAAGCTAAAATTAAGAGAAGATCAAATTATTTTACAGCGAGGTAAGAAAACCAGCAAGGAAAAATAATTCTATGGATGGAAGGAAAAAAAAGAAAAAAAAAAAAGAAAAGAAAAGAAAAAAAAA